>JAASFN010000724.1:0-14752 GCA_023333795.1 Globisporangium rhizosaccharum | reverse complement strand
TTGTGTGAGCAGTGCAGTCAGCGGCGTTCGACTCGGTGATCCTAACGTACGCGCTGGTGAGCTACAGCAGCTGACTTGGATTGGAGCACCAAGTGGCTCTGGATGTGGTCGCGAGTTACGCAGCGTGAGCCTGTGCGCCTCGCACTTGTCTTCGCTGTAGCGTCCTTGCTTGAGCGTCAGCACACAGGCGCACTCGGGCAGTGGCTTTGCGTTTGGACTGGGCTCGACCAGCGAGACTTTGAGCTCTGCGAGTGCATTTGCTTTCGTGATGCTACTGCTGCTGCGGAACTCCGCGAGGAGCGCAGCGCCTGGTGCATCATCCTCTCCATCGTTCTGCTGCTTCCGCGGCGCTGCTTCACCAAGCACACTCGCGTCCAAGCTGAGCGTTGACAGCGCACTTGCACTCGAGAGCTCGTCCATCTTAGTAGTGCGGCAACACACACCAGTACGAACTCTGTCGAGCACACTGAACGTGGTCGTGATAGTGCGATGGAGACAAGTTGATAGGCAAATGGGATTGGTCGCTATGTTTAGCCATGACAGTGAGTACGCTCAAGTGCTCACTACTACCAGAGGCGCCACGCAGTTGCTGCGCTGAGCTGCTGCATCTCGCGACGCTGGCGTCTCGTGCGCACAGCGAGCGCCTTTGCATTGCTGTTACTGGTGCTCTTGTCGAGAGCGTGATCATCGTAGTCGTAGTCGTAGTCGTCACTAAAGTCGATGCTGCCAAAGAGAAGCTCGTCGCAGTCGCTCGACGCAGCGCACACTCGGCGAGTGCCACTGCTCCTACTCGGTAGCTCACTACTGCGTGCAAGCGATCCAGAGCGTACCATAGCTGACGGCAAGTCGCACACACCGCGCCATAGACTCTGGAGACAGCTCGACGTCGTCTCGAGCATCTCCCACACTGGCTCGAGCGCTTCGTCCAGGTCGGCGAGCAGCGTGATGTTGCCGCCGCAGCCAACATCACTGCCGTCGCTGCTCGTGCAACTGACGTCAGTGTCGCTCGACGCACCACTACTGGCAGTGCTCCCGTCACTCTCTGCGCCGCTCTCGTCGTCGCTTGCACCAGCTGGAGGCGTGTCCTCGTCGCTGTCGCTCTCACTACCAACAAAGAGCGCGCGAAGCGACGATGCGAAGTACGACGACATGGTCGCGCGCATACCGGAGGCACTCAAGCGTCTGGTCTTGAGCGGCGGCTGCTGTGGCTCGCCATGTTGAAGACGCAGGAGGTCTGCTTTTGGTGAGACCCATTGCGGCGATGCCATCGGCGCTGGCGGAAGCACATTCGACGCTTTCGGCAGTGACTGCGTCACGGAACGCGCGTGCGCAACTGCGACTGGCGGCGAGATCGTCACGCTCACGCGCTTGCGCTTCCCGAGCGCCCTGAGCTGCTCGGGCGTTTGAAAGACGTGCTGCTGCTGCGTTGGTGCAGGTGAGCGATGGTACGTTGGCGACAGGACCTCTCGCTTGCAGCGCGGACTGAAGAGCGCGTTTGCAGACGGTGGTGCATCTGCTATCGACGGCGGGTTGGTTGGCTCTGCTGCAGCTGCTGTGGGACGTTGTGCTGGCTGGTCGGTGCTTGGTGGTGCAAATGATGCGCGTCTCATACGTGTCATTGGCACTGAGGTCAGAGGTGTCGCTGTCTTGTTTTGCTGTTGCGGAGGTACGGGAGTCGCTATTGGTGCTGTGGCAGTCACTGCTTGTGGTTGCGCACGTGGGTCGCTCGCGCGCTTCAGTACTTCGTCAAGCAAACGCAGCACTTGCACGGAGCAATCATCGTAGCGCCATGGACACACGTTCTGGAAGCAAAACACGCGCTTGACAAGCTCATCTAGAGGCAGCGGCATTGAAGTGGCAGACGTCGTTGTCGCTGCTTGCGGCAGCGCAAGTCCTGCTGCCACAAGGCGCTGCGACTCGCGCGCGGTCAATCGCCTCCATTGTAGCGAATCGCGCGCGTCGTCGCTGCTCGCGGTGCCGAGCCTGCTCGCACTCGATGCGCGTCGCATCGTATTCTCAAGCGCATGCTCGGCGTTGTTGCTGCAACTGTCCGAAACGACACAAAACCGTTGATAAA
Source organism: Globisporangium rhizosaccharum (assembly GCA_023333795.1). Classification (NCBI taxonomy): domain Eukaryota; phylum Oomycota; class Peronosporomycetes; order Pythiales; family Pythiaceae; genus Globisporangium; species Globisporangium rhizosaccharum. Next base: position 12,675 of record JAASFN010000724.1, on the reverse strand, counting down.
CAGGACCCTCTTTATAATTCTAACAACGCATTTGAAAAGGATCAACCCACCTACTCTCAATAAAGGACTGTACCCCACCCACAACTTGTACGCCAATATGCTCGACGCTTGACTTGCACGATGAAATGCTCACATTCTTCATGGTCTGGCACATTGCCAGACGTGACAGGTATGTCTTCACCAGAATTAGACTTGCATGGTCATCCCTGCATTCCTACTTAGCAACGCTCGCGTCGATCATTACGAGTATGTACTTTGTATCGATCTGCAACTTGAACAAAAGACGACGTGCACGGACGAGTCGGTTCTTTCTCGACCACAACCTCCTTATGCATCATCGGGTGCGGAGCGGTACTTTCTGACGGTGAGGACACATCATCCGAAGTGTTCGCAACCCGCACCCAAGCCGGTCACACCTAGGCGGCTCTAGTCGAACGCTGGATGGCTCGACAGTGCACATCGAGCACGTCAAGCTTATGAGCAAAGAAGCTGCAGAAGCAAGAAAAAGATCACTCAACTCCACTGTACGAATGCTTTGGTATTCTGCGCTTTTCATGGCACAGGGTCGTGTGTTTGACACGCAACGCTCCATTGGCAGCTGATCGCGCTCGGCTACAACGTACGTTCTCCGACTCCAGACTATACGTCAGGGAGGTTTGAGTAGGAGATAAGCGTCTAGTCTTGCGGCTTCTGATTCCTCCCCTCCCAACCTTAATCGCCTTGAATGACAATTTGTTCGATGGACGTCACTTGGATGGAGCGAGGCGTCTAAGGTGAACCAGGGAGCACCACGACTCAAGATTTCGAAGCGACGCTTTGCGCATTACATCACAATGCGGGCGCCCGAAGTGACATAGCCGGCGATGAGTTTGCGAATGTCCTTGTTGGGTTCGTTGACTTCGTACCTACGGGCACTGCAGTCGCACGTGGCGTCAACATGAGCCGCGTCGTCCAGGACTGAATGGTCGAGCTTGAGCGCATACAACAACGACCGCCACTGGGCATAAATCTCTTCGCAGTCCTACCACTGCCGCAGGCGTTTGTACCGGCACACATCGCCATTGATAGCGAAGTGCTCTTGGTTATCAGCGAGCATAGAGAAAACGTGCTCTAGTTAGCAGTCGACACTAAGCAAAGCTGCCGAAAAGACTTCCCAGTAAAGAAGGATGAGGTTTGGCAGCGAGCGTTTCAGCTATGTCTTCTCAAGACGCCGCGTAGACGCTTTGCACATTACCTCACAACGGACGGCGTCGGCGCCTCTGTCCACCAAGTTCGACCTTGTTTGATCGACGACGGCGTCAAGGATTGATTGGGGACTAAGTTTTTCACGCCGTATTCTGCATCGGTATAGATCTAAGAGCACGTTAGCGCTGCACGTCACTCAGCGATGTGTTTGAGCATGGTTTCATAGTGGCAATAATCGAGCTGTTGCACGACATGTTTGTATTCAACTCAAACCGCGATCAAGCTCTATGATTTGTATGGGTATCGTTTTGTGGGCATCAAAGTAATGTTGATGCAGTGGAATGTAGCGGTTAGCAAGCCAAACAGTGCACCAACGACTTGAATCCCTTTCCTGACCCTTTCGCGCTTATGAACACAGATGTAAAGAATGTGTTAGCTGTGTTGCAGATTATATGAACCCAAGGAACTTTGTGGTTTGTCAATGGAAAGGTGCGTTAGATCATGGGTTGGCGATTACCTTGTGCACAACTGTTTTACCTTTGATAGCACATGTATGAACGACCTATGTGCGTCATATCGCAAATCACAGCAAAGTCTGTACGATTCAACCTCGGCAAGCTACTTCAAACGTAGTGAAGCGTTTGCCTTTGTTGAAGTAGCATACGCTTCGCTTGCCGAGCTATCTCGACACCGCGCATTCCTAACTAATGCTTTGTCTACCCGAAGGAGTCGCGACTGGCTAGCTGGAGCAAAGTTATAGTGAGCAAAGAATCACTACATTGTACAAACTGACATGATATTAGAATATTTATAACTACCGTTATCTTTGTATAGTGCTTCCTATGTGGTATGCCTCTTTCAACGTCGATCTGATGAGCATTCATCTCATAGACCCTTGTCGATTGTGCTTGCGTGCTGAGCGCGAGAACCGTGTAGCCGTTGATTGATGGTTGGTTCAACCATCAATCAACGGCTACATGGAACCGAAGCGCGTTGATGCCACTCAAGACGTTCATGTGTCCTCTATAACGTGAATAGTTGTTTTATACAATATGAATTTTGGCTAGATCAGCAACTGTGACCGTTGGACTTTGACACAGGAACGTTGACACACAAATTGAATCACAAAAACGTCGCGTGTCTGGACGGTCTTTCGTCACGATGTGCGCCGCGATGTCTTTCCAACTTGTGTTGCTGCTGCGCTTAACAGCTTCAAGGAAGCATGCGTGCTCTCCATCGGTCCAGGTCGAGTTGCGGAGCGGAAGTTCCGCGATAAGCGAGGCATCTCGCTGCAGCGCAGCCTTCAGCTCTTCCAGCGCGTACGCCATGTGGCATGACTGTGTGTGCGCTGCAACCTCTACTTTTTCACTATCAGCTTCAAATAGACGTTTAACCATCGAATTTAGATTTAGAACCAGAAAATCGTCCAAAAAGATTTCCCTTTTCCGAGCCAACTCGGTTGTATTGTCTCCCAGTATTAAGATAATCTGATTTGGTTTCAGACTACTTTTGAGATATCTTTTGTTGAACTTTTTGCCTCTAAAATTAATCTCCAAAAAACGCGTCTCAAATTATACTTAAATCAAGTCATGCTACTCACTTACTTGGAGACGATTGCCGCCTCTGGCTCGAATTTGTCCAATCTTTTCGGCTCCAGCCAATCACAGCTGCGCACTGTTCTCATTGGCTGTTCTAGATCTGAAAAAATGTAGCTCTAGATTGCTACACAAAAACTGAGCAAATGCGCGCCAATTTCTCCCGCCAAAACAGCAGCAACTCAAGCGACTGCGCCTTCTCTCCACCGCAAGCTCCACCTACGTCGTCTTGTGTCGATCACTACGCACGCGCAGCTCTGTCGTCTGCGTGACGCATTGCTCTGGACGACTTATAGCCTAACGCAATAGCTGTTGCTATGGACTTGTTTGCGAACTTGACGGCGCTGTCGCCGCCAGGGGACGCCAACAGTGCCGTACGAGCAGCAGGAGCAGCGATGCGCTCGAAAGCGACAATGACACACACGCATGCAAACGCGAGCATGGGAAATGCACGCGACCAGATCAGCGCTGACGACAGCGCTGCTGCAGATCACACCAGCATGGACGGACTCGAGCCGTGCGAGTCTGCGAGCAGCATGCAATGCAGCGCGGACCCGACTGCGTTTGCTGGCTTCCAGTCTCGCCTCAGTGCTTCAATTGGCAGTATGCACATGCAGCAGCAGCAGCAGCAACTGATGCGACTGGCGCTGGATCTCGGGTCGAGCGCCAGTGAGCGTGGCTTCCATCCAGAAGGCGTCTCGATCTCGCAGCTAAGCCAGAACACGAGCTACAGCCAGCAGCAGCAGTACGCCGAGCTCTTGTACGGTGACGACACACAGGACGATGTGTCGATCGCAGCACTCGATGTGACTCGCCAAGACGCCGATGACAACAACGAAGACGCGACAGTCGCAAGTAGCGCTGATCCGAGTACACCACGCCCAACGCCAACATTTGTGACGCGCGGCGCGACCGAACAGCCAGCAGCGTCGTCGCCAGTAGGTCCGAGCTTCCTGTTTGCAATGGAGACTGCTGTGCGCGCACGCCAGACAGCTAAGAGCAGCGCAGAGAACGCGGCGACGGAACCCATTAGCGTCTCGAGAGCGGTCGAGACGCCAGTAGCAGCAGCAGCAGACGCCGTGTCGTCTGAGAACGACGACCTATCGCTGACGACGCCTGTGACGACACGCAGTGCTCCAGCGCAGTCGATCGTTCGCGATGCTGACGTCGTAGTGATTGATGACGACGATGACGACGAGGATGAGGATGATCAAGAGGAGAGTGGTGCGAGCTGCCCTCCTGTCTTTACGAGCGACGTGACTGACGAGCTCGCGCACCTTGAGCCTGTGCAGTGGTTCAGTGCAGAGGACACACCCGAAGGCGGCGACGAAAAGTGCAGCAGCAGTGGCGAAACGATGCACCGTGCGCGAAGCGACTCGACTGAGTCGTTCCCAGACACGCAGTCGCTTGGTGGCGATATGGAGGCAGAGGAAGACGAGGCGGAGGACGTCGACATGGACGCGTCTGTCAACACTGCGAGCGAAGAAGACACGGAGCTCCAGTCGCTCGGAGATACAGAAGCAGTCGCCCATGACGACGACGAAGAAGAGTCGCCAACGCACCCGTCGTCGTCGGATCTCTCGACGCGGACGATGTCACCTGTGCCGGACGCTCACGGCAAAGTCGCGCCGTCGCCAGGGCGAGCTGCGCTCAAGAAGCGCAGCGCACTTGCAGCACACGCGCTGCCAGCACTGAGTGACGTCGACTCGCAAGAGCAGCAGCAGGACGACGCGTCTGTTCGTCCAGCGTACGCGCGAGCAGGAGCAGTCGCAGTCTGTACGTGCATCAGCAGCAGAGGCGCTGGATGCCAGTGCAGCGGCGTGAAAGCTCCCGTTGCAACGAAGCTGTCGTCTGCGAGTCGGAACTTGGCGATGTCGTTCGCACTGCCAGACTCACAGGAGAGTGCGTCGCAGCGCCACGACGACGATATTGCGAGGACGACAGCGCCAGTCGCCAGTGTGTCTCGCCTTCGTGAAGCGCACGTCGATAGTGCATCGTCGCTGTCGTCTTTGAGCTCACCGCTACGTGCGCGATCGTCGCCAGCAAAGCGCGTGATGCCGCTTCCAAAAGCCCCAGTCACGTTGTCAGGTCTAAAGCGCAGTGCTGCTGCATCGAGCGAAGCGACGACACCGTCGTCCGTCTCAACTGGCACGAGCAGTACCGAGTCGACGCCAACGCGCCGGAAGCGCGCGCGCAGTGCACCGTCGCCAGACGTTGGGACGCTCGAGGCATTGACATTAGTGCGTTCAACGGACGCTACACCGACGCGCCGGAGCACGCGGACGTCACCTGCAACTGGCTACGACAACAGCAGCGCTAGCACGCGGACGCCAGTCGCAATAGCAAGTGTCCGCACACGCGCACGCGGGACGCCGCTCGTGCCGTCACACCGACCAGTCGCAGCGCGTGCGCGGACGATGTTCAAGTACAAGTTTGAGTTCTGCGTCACGGGCTTCGTCGCAAGTAGCGAAGCGTACGTCGTTGCGATGATCGAAGAGCATGGCGGGAAGCTCGTGGACCAACCGCGTGACGTGCTGCATCGGCACAACACAAAAGCCGTGGTGATTGCCACTGCTGGGTCCTGGCGCAAGCTCAAGTTCATGTACGCCGTCGCCTGTGGCATTCCCGTTGTCCATCCTGAGTGGCTTCGCGCGTGCATCAAAGCCGGTCAAGTCGTACCGTTTGACGGCTACTGCGTCCCATCCGGCTACTCGGTCCTCACGCGCACGTTCGAGTGCTTGCCCGTGCGACCGCTCGACATCTTTGCCGGCAAGTCGTTTGGCATTCCGTACGACGTCGCAGACGACGCAAACGCCGCGAGTGCGCGTGGTCTCGGGTCGATCATCGTCTACATCCTCAAGAGCTGCGGCGCTGCGCGAGTCATTGAGGTACGTGCTTGGTGTCTCTATGTCTCGGTATCTCTATGACTCAGTGGTCTCGTTACGTACAACAGTGTTGACGTTGTGGCTCTCTTGGTGGGACGCAGGACTTGACGCCGTCACACGAGTGCGACGTTGACATTGTGCTCTCAGACGAGCTCACAAAGGTGCGCGAGTGTCCAACGTGTGAGTAGGAGGAGGAGAAAGAACGTCCTGAAGACTCACACATGCGGTGTCAATGGCTTGATAGACGTGCAAGTACTACCAACGGGCGCACCACGTGCCAATCAAGAGCTTTTCGTGGGTCACCGAGTGCATGATCCTGCAGGTGCGCCAACGAACGACGAACTCGTCTCCTTGATCAGGGCACACGTTGGTCCAGTGTGCAACCCATTGACTGACTGTTTGACTGACTGTTTGGCTACGTAGCGCTTCTTGAATCCCCGCGACGAGTCGTTCAAGCCGCAGGAGCCAGATGCAAAGGACCAACTCGCTGCGAATGCGCAGATCGGTGACATTGACCGGTACGTTCATCTCTATGGCTCTGTCGTTGTGCTTGTGCCATTGTCATTGCCTCTCACCGCTCACCGCTCTCCTCTCACTTCTCTCCCTCGCCCTCAACACGTAGGACGATGCTCAAGCTCCATCCTGGCGAACTCGTGCTCGCCGACCTCGCGAAGCAGGACATTGACAGCTTCCTCATCTTCCACGTCTGCGAGATCCTGCGCATTCGACTCAAGCGCCGGCACGATGGCTCCGACCCGACTGTTCTGCTCAAAGTCGGCGTCTTGGAGCGGTGCGTCTTCATTACGTGTTGTGATGTGTTGTGTGTTGTGCTCGAGTCTTTTTATTGCACTACGGATCAACTCATGTGTCGTGACGGGTCATGGCGCGTGTTGTCCGAAATACTCAGATCGCCAAACTCACCCAAGCTCACGCGCAAGCACACCAAGGTGATCACGATCCCTGCGTCGTACGTCAAGAAGCGCGTCGTCGCCGTCGCAGAGAAGGACTTCCAAGCGCTCGAGTACCAGGATGAGACCATGTTCTCTTGGTCATCAGATACTAACTAACTAACAGGACAAGCTAGCACTGTAACCAAGTTCGGCCTTGCACCGGGTGGGCACGTTCCAAGGATCACTTGCCGTCGCCCACATCGATGTTCTATTACAAAGGTGACGATGATGACAGTGCGTGATGTAGCTAACAAGGAAGCCGCAGTATGGACGTGTCAACAGACAGGGGTGACTGGACTGAGCAATCGTGTGTGAATGAATGGGTCTGGAGCGATCGAGTACGTCGTCAGAGCTCTTGCTCTTGCACATCGAATGCCATGCGATGCGGAATGAAGAGGTAGAGCCACGGCTGCAGATGCGGTGTGTCGGCATCATCAATTGACAGTAGCGAGAGTGTGAGTCGATGCGAACTCCGTGCGGTTGAGTGCAGACGTAGCGCACCTTACGCATTGGATCGACCCCTGCGTCTGAGAAGATCGTCTGTCGGACGGATGCAGCACAGTCAGTTAGGCTGTGAGTGTCTGGCACCGAAGCACTGTCGATGCAAGCGTCGGTGACCAGCAGACTGACTGACTGGACACGTACTTGCCACGCGACGATGCCCAAGTGCGTGAGCATCATGCGGTAGTAATTCCCAAACGTCTCGGCGAGGAAGCCCCAGCGGCCGCGGAGGTCGCGGAACCAGATCTCTGGTCCATCTAGTGCATCGTGGATGCATGTGAGCATGTATGCATGTGTGAGAGAGAGATAGCTAATGAGCACTCGTGGACAACAGCGTGGAAGTGCGGCGCACCGTCAAAGTAGACGAGCATCACGTCGCCGTAGAGCGGCGAGGACTCGAGTGGGAACGCTGCGAGCTCGTCTTTCGTGAACTAGCAGGTAGCCACCAGCAAGCGCCAGTGTGAGTGTGAAGCCATCATCACCAGAGCATCAACGACACATAGAGGCACTCGAGGGTCGTACGCTCTTGGTGGCGATGCGGTGCTGGTCAGCCGAGCGACAGAACGCTGGAAACTGACGCACGACGCTCTTCTGCATGTCCTGGACCGAGTTGAGCGAGAAGTGCCCGACAAGCGGTGTCTGCCCTGGACAACGCAGACGGCACACACAACACAAACACGTGTTGGTAGACAGGTACGTGTCGTGAGTACACTAGTATCTCCAGTCAGTCAGTGCCTGCGCAAGCACTCGTGTACTAACCTCGGAACGGTGCGAACCACTTGACCGACAAGCCGTTCGTGACTGTGAAGAAGCGCTTGAGGTCGTCGGGCAAGATGCACGGGAAGTTCTTCTGCATTGTGCAGTTGCAGCAGTCGCAACAGTCGCAGCAGTGCCCTGTGCCTTAGTCCATGCGATCGCATACGTGTGCTCAGTAGCTGTACGACAAGGACAACGACGGACCTGCTCCCAGATCGCAAGTTGCACGTGACTCGCACCAACGAGTTCGCGCGGCTCGAGGTGCGCCACGCGTCGATGTGCCTGGAGGTACGAGAACACACCGAGCGAGAGCGCGTCCAGGTGTTGCATGCCTGGCGAGAGCGCCATCGTGCTCTAGCGTTTGTCTGTCGATCGAGTGAGGGACTGAAGAGGCTGAATAGTCGCAGTCGCGACTCAACAGGCGAACGAATGACCCAATGGACGACGACAACGCAGATGCTCGATTGACTAGCACACACGCACGTGCGTCTTCTAACGACTAGCAACGCTCATAATGTGTACGTATAAGCGTATGGGCTCCTCCTCCACGCACAGACGCATCTTGTGCTATGGTCCATGTACGTGCGCTTACATGACCGAGCACTGCTCACTGCCAGGTGCGCCGTCAACTGCATCAACAGATAGACAAATGGACACGTGCCCAGAGACAGAGTAGAAGAGATTCCGTCAGAACGCTTGGGTCAGATCGCGAGCACAAACAGCGTCGAAGCGATAGTGAGCAACGTACGCGGCATGCTGGGCATGCCTGCCATGCCTGGGAACATGCCGGGGCCCTGATACCATACACACAAAATGGGGCATTTGGGTCAGTCAATGGGTCAATTGATGGGTCAATTGATGGGACAATCAAGGGTTACATGAAGGGCAATTGATAGGTGTCAGTCAAGTGTGAGCGCACCATGTTGGGCATCACTGGCATGCCGTCGTCGCCAAACTCGAGACCTGGTGCGAGGTCTTTTACGATCTCCGACGGCGGCTGACCGGTCTCCTGCATCGCTTGCATGAGCTCCGACAGACGCGCAAAGTTGTCCGGCTCGGACTCGTACACTGCGATGATCTGCTGGAAGTACTGGTACTGCTTGCCGTAGCTGCGCATCGAGAGAGAGAGCCATTGAGAGGAACTCGTACTCGTGAGTGAGTGACACATTGACGACGACGACGACACTCACAAAGTCCAATGGACACACACACACATAGACGCATAGACGTACCGCTCGTAGTCGTCCTTGGACAGCAGCGACTCTTTCTCAGCGAGCCACTCGGGATACTAGCAACAACACAGTCACCCATCGACACACGTGTGAGCACCAGTGGCATACGTGCGCGAGTAGCAGTCGACATCGGAACAAAGGAGGAGGACGTACTCGCTCGCAGATCTGCTTCATGGGGTCGTACATCACGTCTTTCGACAGCAGCTGCTGCATCATGCCGTCGACGAGGTCCTGGAAGTCGCTCTGCACTCGCATACACCACAGTCTCATGGCATGAGGGCTCTGCTACCAGTAGAGTTTCATAGACAGAGCCTCATCGACGCACCTTCTCGCCCATTTGCTCAAACTTCTTCATCATCTCCTCCATCATCTCTTCGCCCATGGCCTCAAGCTGTGCTGTCTCCATGCCTTCCATGTCCTCCGCGGCTTTCGACATGTTCTACCAAACCACACAAGCACATTCCACATCCCTCTATAGTGTCAGCACCAGTCTATCGATCCCATGCTACGACAGTGCTTGTGGCTATCGAGAAAGAGAGCAGAGAGTGGTGAGTGGACGAACCTGGAGCGTCTTGGCGACACCAATGCTCACGTCGTCCTCTGCGTCAGCAGCTGTCGCTGGCGCATTCGTCTTGAGCGACCCGAGCAGCGACTCGATGCTCTCGCCATCCGCTACACATAGCAATAGCGTCTGATGATGAGTCGATGGTCCTAGCAGCAAGCGACTGCCTATTGTAGGAAAAGCGTACCAGTCGACCCAATCTCGCGGAACGCCTGCTCAAGCACTTCCTGGAACTCGGGGTTCTGTGCGTCTTCGAGGAACTTGCTCATGCTCTAGCGCAGCACAAGAGACACGAGTGTGAACGAGTGTGCTCGACGCTAGACCAAGCACAAGGAGACGTCTCAGTCGTGCGCACAAACCTCTTTGAGGTGGTCGATCTCGCTCTCTTTGCTCGCATCGAGCGTTGCAGCCGCTTCATCACGCACTTGCGCGACTTCTGACGCAGATGCAGCAGCTATAAACGCCATGTAAACGACACGGATCGTCATGCACTTGTAGGATATGCAGAACAGAGAGAGAGAGCTGTGTGAGGAGGTTTGCTGTGTGCGTACGTACCTTGTGCGGCTTCAGACTTGGTCATTTCGTCTGCAAAGTCATCGAGTGCGTCTAGAGCACAGAGCGCGTGTGAGTGCGTCCATGTGATCAACAGCATCGACTCAAGCCGGTACGTGTAATGGAATGGCAGCGCTTACCGTCGAGCAGATCGTCGAGATCAATCTCGTCGTCGTCCTGCTGCGTCGGTGTCGGCGTCTGTGTCTGCGTTTTCTGTAGCGAAAGCGCCTCTGTCTTGAGCGCTAGCTCGTCGATCTGGTCGTCGCTGCTCATGCTGCTGGCGTCACGCGCACTGGTGCTCAAGACGACCTCACGTCACACTTGGACGTGCACTTTGCGATGCTGTTCTGAAAATGTGGGAGCGTTTACATGACGTGGAATATCAATCTTGATTTTGTCACTATCAAAACTTTATGTGTCAAAATAGATTCTATGTCAATTCAATACACATTCAAGACATTTGAGCTGCAATTTGTTTTGAGTGATTTTGATGCTCAATAGCAACATGCGCGAGAAGCTCAAAGGACACTCGATACAGCTCGATACCGCTCAGCTCAACGAGCACGACGTCCTCGTGCTCTATCTGTTCGCAGTTGGCCAATAGGTCGGACATGCAAGCAGTACTATAGTCACTTCTTTGCAAGCGCAAGCGCTGGATCGTCGAGGACTGCGAAAGTGTCCACCACCTGCACACACACCACGCATGAGCTCCTTGGCTCTCTCTATGTGTTAAGACAACTGCTCCATCCCACGCACCTTGCTCTTGATGAGGAACTCGCACAGAAACGACGTGAGCGTCGAGACAATCGCCAAGAGGCAGTAGTACTGGAGTCCGCATTGCCATCCAAGCACATGTGTGAGAGAGCGTGTAGCTAAGATGCGAGGCACATCGAGTCACTGCGAGCAGTGCGTACCTGGATCCACGCATTCTTGAGCACTTCTGCCCACGATGGGTAGTACCTTGGAGCAAGAGAGATCGAGAGGTACCAGCACGTTGAGTGAGTTGCTCAGCTTCCAGACAGCAGCTCATCGTCACACCAAACGCACAGAGCAAGCTGTTCGTACAGGACGTCGCCAGTCGGGATGCGCACGACCATGTGCGTGTGGAACTGCCGCGGTCGCGTTGCTGCAAGCGTCGTGTGGCTCACGTCAGTTGTCCAGACTGGATGCGGACTCTGAAAGCACGCAGTGCCTGAGCAAGCCCAAGGAGAGTGAGACTGTGTGTAAGAGAGACTGCTGGTCCTGGTCGTCCATGCAGAGCAAACACTTGGACGCACACTCGCGCTTGCGGTACTGAGTGACGAGTGCGCGCAGGTTCAGATCCTGTGCAGTCTGGATCTTGGACATGTTGAGCAGTGGCGACGCCAAGTACGGAGACTGAACACTGACCATACACACATACGCTATGTTACCTCAGACTAGCAGTCACCTCGTGTCTTCACACATAGAGCGCTGGCTGTACCTCGTCTTGATGTGCAGTGGCTCGCGCTGTTCGAGTTCGAGCGTTCCGTCGACATAGAGCGACTCGCCTGCGAGCGCAGACGACTGTGTGTGCATCGCAATCGCATCCATTGTCATCTTGACGCGTCCCTAGACGATTCAGATGACCAAGTGAGCAGGTACGACGTCATACACAGCACAGTGAATGTAGTAGTGATGGCAAAGCGACTACACCTGCAGTGTGTAGTTGAGCACTGCGAGGATCGTGACGTGGTGGATGCGTTCGAGTGGTGCGAGCGGCGTTGTGATCTCGATATGGAGCTCATCAGCGACACCATCACGGTCTTCATCGACTTCGTACGACTGCAGCAGTAGATAGAGGACACGAGCCGCACACGTGAGCACGTACTAGCAGTCCTAGTCCTGCACATACTACACACAAACGTACTTTGAACTGCGACGCTCGCTTGTGCGTGTGCAGCAACTGCTGAATGCGTGTTGGGAACGTTGTCTGGACAATCGTCACGTGCTCCTGCGCGTGCGTCGTAGGATCGACAGAGACACCTTCGAGCACACTAAGCACACTGTACGTGAGCGCAACGCGCGGCTGTTCACGGTAGCTGCTCACGCGCGTCCAAAAGTCGTGCGAGCCGTGCGCCAAGAGCAGCGGCAGCACAAGCGCAAGTGCAAAGAGCAGCCACGAGAGTACGTGTGCGACAGAGAACGCGCTGCTAAAGTACTGCCGCTCGACGCTCGTGCGCAGACACAGTGCGCGCATAATGGCAATGACTCGCAAGCTTGGTTGCTCTCTTGACTGTTCAAGATCATTGTGTGAACCACATCAATCATAAAACAACTTGGTTTCACTATCGACTATGTCTGAGCTTCTCGCACCAAAGTACATACTCTTGTCGGCTGCTGCGAGCGCTTTGTACTGCGCATAGCGCACTGCGTGCTGCTTGGTCATGTGGCTCGCAATGTTGTCGCCGCGCCACGGCTTCTTGAAGTGCAGCACAT
>JAASFN010000723.1:0-14761 GCA_023333795.1 Globisporangium rhizosaccharum | reverse complement strand
GCCTGTGGTACCAGCAGCCATACCCGGTGCCTTGCCGATCGTGACAGCCGACGCTGGCGCCACGTGTCCCATGGAGACGACGACAGCGAGGAACGCGAGGAGCGAGCCGAGACGTATGATGGAGACCATTGTGAAGTAGTTGGGTGTGGAAGTACTTGTACTTGTGGAAGCGCGTGGAGCTTGTGAGCTGAAGCGTGCGAGTTGTAGAATGAGAGAAGGCGAGAAGGAGGACTGGAGGCGAGCACACGTCCAACGGCGCAGTCGCGTCGGTGTCGATTTACTGCCGAGCAAACGGCCGAGCGAGCAAAGATGCGCGACGGCGGCCAGTGCCTGCTGACGTCTCGCTGGTTTGCAGCGGCGTGAGCAGATCAAGTCGTCTGCGCCAGCTGGGATCCTGGACCATTCGGTGTGTCAGATGCAGACACTCATGCGCAAGTGGTGTTGGTCGTTCTGACTCGATGCTGCTGACTTGATGACGTCGAGCCGTTTACCCTCGTCGTGATCATCAACTTGTATTTGGTGTCTGCGTCTCGGAACAGATCTTCGTCAGAGGCTCAGGCTTTGGGATCTGCTCGGATCGCTGGCAGAAGCATCTGGTGCTGGGGACGCGAATGCGCGTTAATCACTTGGCGAGTGGCCCATCGGCGAGTGGCCCGCCGCGACGTTGTGCTTGCTTCCGAGTCGTCAAAGCAAAGGACAAGGTCCATCGGCTTCGTCACCGCACTGTTTGCTAGCGTCCAAGCACCTGCACGACACAGGACGATGTTTCTCCTCTCGTCAATGTTGTGATCATACGCCGTGTGTCTGCGTGTCAAGGTGTCCCAGAGGGCGATACCTCTCACTCGTAAGCATGCGTGTTGTGTGTGCTTGACAAGAGTTCTACCAGTCACTGATGTGTCCAACGATCACTGCTGTCTGCAACGAGCGCCATGGCATGTCCAAGCTCGCATGTTGGTTCATAGATTAGCTGCCTGCTCGACCGCCTAGTCCTAGTAGTAGTACACACCGGCTTTGACCATTGCGCTCGCGTACTTGGTCTCTTCGCAGCTCTTTGTCGGCTTGCGCACAGTCACGATCGTCGGCGGCGACCACCCGAGCGTCTGCGCGTCAGTCATTGCAACGAGGTGCTTGTCTCGCGGGTCCTTGAGCATGCGCTGGTGCTTCACGAGGTGGCCGCGAAAGTCATTGTTCGAGATGAACTCGCGCGACCGCAGCCCGCCTTTCGTGTACGCGTACTGCGCCACCGTCTGCTGCTCAAGCTCGTGTGCGCGCTCTTTGAGCACGTCCATCTGGTTTAGAAACGTGTCGAGCGAGATGCGTGAGCCCTGGAAGTCGGCAAAGCCTTCGCGCACGAGCTGCTGCGCAGACGCTGGGACGTTGTTCACGCCGCTCGGACACTTGTAGAGATGCTGGAGCATCGTCGGGAGCTGCTCGTACGTGAGTGTTGCTGTGTGCAGTAAGCGCTGTGCGTTGTCAGCTTCTTGCTCGCACTCGGAGAAGAGCGTGAAGCCGGGCTTGAACACTTGCATGAACGCATCTTGGAGGTCCGCGCGCTCAAACACGTACAGCGGCGTCTCCTTTGCGAGCTCGAACGGACTCTGTGAACCGAGTCCTGTGAGCCCAAAAAACGCCATAGTGCCAACGTGTCAATCAAAATGCTGGAGCTCTGTCGAGTTCAAGCGACTTGGCGTCTTGTGTTCTGAACAAAGCACTTCAAGTGAAGCGGAAGGCGCTCGTCGCGAGCACGACAAGAAGCGAGCCCGCCAGCGCAGAGCGCATGCGGGTCAGCTCTCGAAGACGCGCTGTTAACTATTTGAAGCGCCGATAAGATGCCGGCGACCTCGATGAACACCTCGATGAAGTCTCAACTCTCTGTCGAGGCAGTGGCGTCTTGCGTCAACGCACTACGACTAGCTCCACCTCCGAGTTGCCTTTCCATTGACTCTGTCTCGAGTCGAGAAGATCTCCAACATCGCGAATCAACTCGCTGACGATGAGAACGCGCATGCGGTCGTCTTAGTCTCTCGATTCGATTCATGTGTGAAGTAGTCAGACTGTCTTGAGGACCTAGGACTACTATGGCAATGGCAACTACTGCTGCTATTGTCTGCTCATTGCGTGAAGAGATGACGGCGTCGTGGCTCTCCAGCACTCACACACACACACGCAGATAGTCAGTCTCCACTTGGGACTTGCATGTTGATGATATTTACTTAGCTGGTTGTGGAGAGTGGGGGCAGCGATGCTCTTGAGGATCTATGGCTGCTTGCAGTGTCTAGTCTGGCGTCTGCGTGTGTGTGTGATGTTTCATAGGAACTGAGCGTGTAGGTCGAGTAGACGCGCGTGTCGTGCAGCTACGTCGACGCGCGACCGATCTTCAGATTCAGGAGCCGCTGCGTCTTGTTCACGGCCATGACAGCGCCGACGCCAGCGCGGAACTTGTTGCGACCGGTCAAGAGCTTGGCTTCCTTGAGCTTCTTGCCCACGGACGAGAGCACGTGGTCATCGTCGTCCTTGCAGTCGTTGAACCACGGGTGCTTGAGCACCGTCTATCAAGACGCAAGACAGAAGCAGAGGTGAGTCCTCCGACTGAACAGCGCAAGCGTCTCTCATACACAGTCGCTATGCTGCGCACCTGAGCACTCAGCCGCTTCTCGGGGTCGACGACGAGCATCTTGCGGATCAAGTCCTTTGCTTGCGACGACACGCCGTCAAAGTACGGCTCGACAAATTCAAAGTCCGCGTGGAGGATCTGGACACAGTCGTTAGGCGTGAGCGACCTCTACGATCAGCCATGTGACTCAGCGCACGACAGACGTACCTTGCGCATCTCTTCGACTTGGTTCTCGTCGTAGAACGGCGGGAAGCCACACAGGAGGATGTACGTGATGACGCCGAGACTCCAGATGTCGCACTTGTTGTCGTACTGAAGCACGAACGAGTCCATGAGAGAGCGTGAAGACGTCAGCGTCGCCACTCGTAGGCAACGACAGAGAGCTACAAGAGAGAGAGCACACACAGCTAGACGTACCGGCTGCTTGCGCACGATCTCCGGTGCGTAGTACCCTGGCGTGCCGCACATGGTCGACATGTTGGTCTCGGCTGTCACGAGCTTTGCAAAGCCAAAGTCGGCGATCTTGATCGCCGCGTCTGGCGACTCGTCCGAGTAGAGGAGGTTCTCGGGCTTGAGGTCGCGATGCGTCACGCCTTCGCTGTGGCAGTACCCGAGGACTTTGGCCACGACTTTGACGACTTTCTTCGCCTCTGCTTCCGTGTAGTACTCCTTCGCGATGATCCGATCAAAGAGCTCACCGCCAACGGCGTACTCCATCACGAGGTAGCACATCTCGGCGTCTTCGTCGTAGACATCGTAGAGCTTGATGATGTTCGGGTGGTCGAGCTGCAGACACATGCGTGAGTGCGTGTGAGTCTCGAAGCCGAGGCTAGCGAGAGAGGGGGAGAGCAAGAGTGTACCTCTTTGAGAATATTGATCTCTTGCACGAGGTTGCTCCGGTCTTTCGGGTTTAGCGCGTTCTTGTTGATGCACTTGACTGCGAACTTGACGCCATCGGACTTGCGCGTGCACTCTTTCACGACCGAGAAGTTGCCTGTTGTGCGTGTGGATCACACGAGGTTAGTCGAGGTCGAGACGTGCGTCCTAGTGGGTTGTTTCTATTCACACGTGACACGCTTGGGTCCACCGTCATGTACAGAGTGAGCGAGACGCACCTTCGCCAATGACACGACCGATCTTGTACTTCTCGACAAACGCAGCAGGCAAGCGGTCCGACATGTTGAGCGGCGACTGGGCCTAGAAGAAGTCGAGACCGAGACTGAGACGGACGGCGGCGAGAGACGCTGGAAAAAAGCCGAGTGAGTGCGTCGAACGCGTGCACTTGGAGTGTGACAGCAGCAGCCGCGGCGTCGAGAGAGGACACTATGTGCTCGTATGCGCTGAGGTGATACTACGTGTGTGAGCGAGCGAGGACTGGCGCTCGTGAGCGCGTAAGATCAAGATCAGACTCCGATAAATCGAGAGGTCACAGTCGGGCACAGTCGAGCACAATTTTGATATCCCTCTTTATAGTCTCGATTGCACTTGTCTAGGATTGCTGCTGTCTGGAGCGCCATCAGAATGCACTCCTGTATCATTGCTGCACACGTTCTTGCTCGAAATCGCTGTTGCAAAGCCCACTCTTTATTCTTGCTAGCGGGTGGAGCTCACATCGCAGGCGCACATCGCGTGCACATCGCATCTGTACACGGCCACTTTGTAGACGAAAATGACCACTCGCGCGTCTTCGAATAGCTCCTAAGACTCCTAAGACACCTCCTCCGACACCTCCGGCGGACTGACTCCTGGCCTTTGACCTCGATCTCTGACGTCTCAGAGACTGAGTGACTCCCTATGAACCGAGGAGAGTCTCAGGTGCGACGTCCTCGCTCAGAAGGCAGCACATCTTCAAGTACGATCTGATCTCTGAGGCATCAGTCAGTCAGTCAGTCCACCACACACATCAGACAAATCAAGACGGAGAGACTGGCTGTTTCGAGACACTCGCACGAGGTCGTCTCAGTCGATCGATCCGACACAGCTCCTTCCATGACAATCGACTAGCGCAGCGTCTCTATCGTCCAGCTTTGGTCCATTCGTCGCTCGCTCGGGTGTCTACTGCCCTTACTCACTCTCTCATCCTCAGCCTCAGTCTCTCTCTCGCACCTCACCTTACTCACATACGCAGCGCCTCTCGTAGCGAAGCTCAGTCGATCGCTTGAAACGTGAGCACCACGGGCTTGTGCACAGTACGGAGGAACCGCGTGGCGGCGTCAAAGCCGAGCTCACCGACGTTCTTCTCGCCCACGCGCACGAGGATGTCGCCGACTGCGACGCGCTTGAGCCCAGCGCACGTGGCTTTGCCAGTGCGTTTTGTAATGAGCATCACGGCCCCGAGCTTCGACATCGCTTCGCGAACAGTGAGCCCGAACGGACCGTCGGTCCACTGGATCTGGTAGAACGCCGACTGGTCGATCGCAAAGTAGTCGTCGCTGTTGTTGTTCACAGTAAGCGCAGCGGCGCCAGCTGCGTCCGGACTCGATGCGTGGTACCCAAAGCCACTCGCTGCTGGGACTGGAACTGGCGCTGCGACTGGTGGACTCGCAACATCGCGTGGTGGCGGCGAAAGCGGGTACGACAGGTCCCGGACGTCTGGCTTGGACACTTTGCGCGGCTGGAGCTGTGCGAGTGGCTGCTGGTACTGCACTGGCTGCTGTGGAGGCACTGGCGGTGCTTGGTACTGGACCGGTGGCGGTGCCTGGTACTGAGGCTGCACCTTGGGCGGTGGCGTCTCGTTCGACATGCGGAGTCCAGCCATTGCAGTCGTGACACTCGCACTCGTCGTGTCTGGCAGACGTCCGCTAGTCTGAGGCTTTTTCTGCTGCTGTGGGCGCCGGAAGCGCACGACCGCTGGCTTGGGCATGTTCATGATGTAGTCCATCGTCTCAGCAAAGCCCATGAGCTCGGCGGACCGGTCGTTCACCATCACGATCTCGTCGTTCGCTTGGACAAGTCCGAGCTGCCGCGACGTGCCTTTGCCAGTGAACGACCGGACAAACGGCAGTCCAGACCGGGCTTCACCAACGACAAGACCGAGCGGTCCGTACTCCCAGAGAAAGTCGTACTCGTCGGCTTGGAGGTCGGGGACTTCAACGTTCAAGTGCTCTTTCAGAGGCTTCCGGAAGCGCAAGAGGATCGGCTTGGGCAAGTCCCGGATGATCTTGATGATCGCGCTCATCGAGTGCTCGCACGTCGCAATGTCGTTCGCGTAGATGAGTTCGTCGCCGACTGCGACGTCTTTCAAAAGCGTCGGGTCCGCGATCTTCTCGAGGTTGATGCGCTTCACGACTGGGATCTTGCTCTTCTCGTCCGGTGTCAAGACGAGACCGAGCGGTCCCGACTCCCACATGTAGTCGTACTCGTTCGGCGCCAAGTCGGGCATGTTCTTGCCCGAGCCACCGAACGGCGAGAGTTGCAGTGTCAGCCGCACGGGCTTCCGCACGGATCGGAGGTACCGCGTCGCGTTGTCTGCGCCGAGGTGGTACACGCGCTCGTCGCCGATCGCAACGAGCATGTCGCCTGGGAGGACTTCGTGGAGCCCTGCGGCTTCGAGCGCAGCGGCCGGCGCTGTGCGCTTCGCCAAGAGCAACACCGTCCCGCGGTCCGAGTTCACAGGCGTGACTGTGAACCCGAACGTCGAGCTGTCGCGCCAGTCGACCGTGTACATCTTGCGCTCATCGAGCACGATCGCAGGACCCGTTTGCTGCTGCGGCTGGAGTTTCGCGGCCGAGGCGAGCGACGCGCGCATCGCAGACGGCGAGTTGGCGCTGCTGCCACGACTCGAGACTGTGTCGCGAAAGTCGTAGGAGCTCATGGTAACTATCGAGCTCTGCTGTGTGTGTGTGGAGGCGTGGCTGTGTGTTGCTGTAGTATACCCGCGTGGGTGAGTTGCAGCTTATGCTGCTGTTGTTTGTCGTGGTGGCGTCACGCACGACACGTTCACGCAAGAGGCGGAAGGAGAGAGAATGGTGAGTACGGGTGTGCGAGCGAGTGAGCAGCAGCAATGGAGAGAGAGCGCGCGTACACACACACGTGCTCATGCCATGTGCTGCTGGCAGTGGGAGAGAGAAGCGATCGATCGGATCGGCGTACCAGGTGTGCGTTTGAGACTGCTGGTGCGCTTGTGAGCTGCTGCTCGATGCTCGATGCTCGATGCTGAGCTGCTTGCTCCAGCTTGCTCCAGCTGCTGCTGCTTGCTGTTGTGTGCTTGAGAGCCAGTCGAATCAAGCCATACAAATCCTATATCAAAGTCGAACTGTGGAAAACTGTTCCACCCTCGGTTGGTAGTCAGCGCGCAATTCGCTCAGGCTCAAAATTTCAAACAGCGCGCATGTGGGAATTGGTCGAATTGCATACAAAACGCAAGATGTTTGGATGTCAACTCGATAACGCCAGCTTTGTTGACGCACTCCAACTCGACTCGACAACTCGCGCTTGTCTTTTCGTGCTGCTGCAGCGTTCGCCATGAAGACGTGCATGCGTGTGCTCGTACTATCGATTGCAATGTTGCAGTGTAGTGCTGACGACACGATGATGATACAGACGCGGTTCAAGTGCATTTGTGCTGCTGCTTTTTCTGGTCTGGTCTGGTCTAACAACGCTGATCTAACAACGCTACAAATCCGTTTGCTAGATTTTGATACTTTCGACTGAATTTGTAGAAAGCAAACACAGAACAGTGATTGTTTCGAAAGATTCGCGCTGCGTACTTTTCTGCGTCTACGCGTATATACTCGAGAAAGTAAGCGTATATAGTGATGAAACAAAGGTACCATTTGACCTTGAATTGTGAGCGTGAAATATACTAGGTCACTTCACTTCGCGCACCAGCAACAAGCACAAGTAATAATTCATCACCACCTTGCACAGCAATCGCGACGACTGCTATGCTAGCAGCAGCAGCAATGATGACACCACCAGCAGCAGCCGACAACGACAGCGCGACGTCGACGCTCGTGCCGGTGCTCATCGTGCTCGTCGCAGTCGTGATGACGCTCGAGATCCTGCACCACCTCCTGCTTGCGCGCGTCACCGCCGTGGCGCTCATGGGTGTCGTCTGGAGCGGCTTCTTTCCGCGCGAGCTCCAGATCAAAGCCATGGTCGCTGCGCTCGTGTACCACGGCGCATTTGAGCTCGTGCACGACTGGCGCCGCAGCCGTCGCACACGTAGCAGTGTGCGCAAAGCGCGGGACCGCAAAGTCATCCTCTCGCTCCTCTTCCTCGTGCGCGTGTTCATCTGGGGCGCTGCATTCGCTGCCACAAGCAGCGTCCACGGACTCATGGCACCACTGCCGCCTACCAACACAACGCCTATCAGCAGATCGTACGTTGCTGCGCTGCTCGTACACTACCGCGACACACTGCTCCGCGCGATCACGACCGTCACAGCGCTCGTGGTCTACTGCGAAGCGATCGAAGTGCTCGTGCTCCTGTACTTTGCGGACGACGACGTGCCGTACGACTGGCGCCGCCGCGCACTGCTCTGGCAGCTCTCGAGTGTCATTGGCGTCTGTGAAGCCACTGGACTCTTGTCGTTCGTTGCGCGTGTGCTGCTTGCGCGCGTGTCGCCGCTTGGACTGCTTGGCGTACTACTCGCCGGACTCTGGGGCTCGATCCAACTGCCAGCGTGGCATGAGCTTCGGACGCACGAGCGACAGCCACTACCACGCGCGTTTAGCAGCAGCAGCAGCAATGACGACGACGTCGAAGAGCTCGTCGACGACCAGTACGTTGCAAGGACGTCGCGAGAGCTGCAGGACGACGACGACGACCCACTGCTTCAGTGAAGACTACGAGTCGACTCTTTAATTTAATACCATCCATCCCTCTAGACTAATGATGATGCGTGAGACCTCAAGTCGCTCTGTACTAATGGCCGTCGTCGCTCGACGCAGGGACCAGCAGACAGCGCATGGAGACGAAAGTGAGTGGTTTGCTAGTCGTTTAGTTCTTGGAGGCGAGTGGTAGGTCCTAGAAGAGCAGCACTAGCCTAGGGAGCAGACTGGAGCGACGGGAGCTTGAGACTGTCGCGTCCTCTTGCTAACGCTGTTGCTGCTGCTGCCGTTGGCGCAGTAGCGATGCGACGGAGTCGCACAGGCGAAATCGAGATGTTCTTGGACGCCGGTGCTTTCGGCTTGAGTCGCGGCAAGTGGCTCTGAGGACTCGCGAGACTGTGGACAGCGCTTGACACTGGTTGTAGAGGTGGGGACGAGAGACTCGCTGGTGCAGTCGGTGAGCACTCGCTCTCGTGCTGATTGTTGGTCTTGGTGTTGCTAGTGCTGCTGCTAGTAGATGTACGTGAAGGCGGGCTCTTGACGAACTCAAGCGGCTTGAGACTGTGGACATTGACGCATGAAGAGCATGAGACGACGGAGCTCATGCTGCTAGAGAGAGATCGACAGACAACGCACCGTGGGATGCGCGACGCCTTGAGCGTGCCGCGCGAGCTGCAGTCGTCACTCGGAGTCGCGTGGAGACTCGGTCGGCGTCGTTGCGTTGGCGTCTTGCACGCGACCTGCTTCAGATGCACCGCAGGCGCTGGTTGAGGCGACGGACACGCATCATTGCGCTCGTCGCTGTCGTTACGCTCTGGTGTCAGACTATCGGCAGGGCCACACTGCTGCTGTCTGTTGCTCTCGAGCGTCTGCTGCATTGGCGATAGTCTCGCTGGAGACGACGCAGTCTCAGGCGTCTCATGGCGTTGCTCCTGACTGCTTGACGAGCTCTTGCTCTCGCTCACTACTACGTCTTCTGTTGGTGCTCGAGAAGCAGAGACACTGCCAGTAGCAGACGGCACTGGCGCTAGCGACGTCTGTAAGAACGGATGTGCGAGCAACTGCGTGATCGTCGGTCGATCTGCTGGGTTGCGCTGGAGACACCAACGAAGGAACGATGCAGTCTACACATCCAGAGATCCAGACAGGCAGAGACATAGTCTGTGTGAGTCGGAGCGCCACCAGACACAGCGCCATCATAAGAGTGTTATAGGCGCACCTCGTCAGACGCATCGCCTGGGATCGTCGGTGTGTTGTCGCTCGAGACGATCTGGTACATCGCAGTGAGCGGGTTGCTGAACTGCTGCCACGGCGCGTGACCCGTGAGCATCTCGAGCACGGCGCAGCCGAGGCTCCAGATGTCGGCTTGGAGCCAGCTGTCGTCGCTCGGGTGGTGCTCGCGGATCACCTCGGGCGCCATCCAGTGCGGCGTGCCTTTGAGCCCGCCGACGAGCGAGACGCTCCCGATCTCTTTGAACGCGCCAAAGTCTCCGAGCTTGATGCGGTCGTGCGCTGCGGTCAAGAAGACGTTTGCGCACTTGATGTCGCGATGTGCGATGCGGTTTGCGTGGAGACTTGCAAGTGCGTCGCAGAGCTGCTGCGTGTAGCGCTGGACGAGCACGAGTGGCAATGCGCCGTCGCGCTTGAGCAGCGCACTCAGCGATCCGCCAGCGACGTACTCCATGTAGATCGTAATGCGCTTGCGTTCAATCTTCTCGGTCGCTTTGATGTACCGCACGAGGTGGCGATGCGGCGCGAGGCGCTTGATCGTCCGGACTTCGCGCTTGATCGCTTCGACTTCCGCGACAGAGAGGTCCTGCGTCCGAATGACTTTGGCCGCGAGCTCACGGCCAGTTCCGACCTCTTCACAGCGGTACACTGCGCCTTGAGCGCTACGGGTGTGAGCCATCACATCGAGACAGACAGAGGGATTTGTGAGATAGGGGCAACAGAGAGAGAGAGAGAGCTAGCAAGTGAGCAAGGACTCTGTCGA
Organism: Globisporangium rhizosaccharum; assembly: GCA_023333795.1. Classification (NCBI taxonomy): domain Eukaryota; phylum Oomycota; class Peronosporomycetes; order Pythiales; family Pythiaceae; genus Globisporangium; species Globisporangium rhizosaccharum. The sequence goes on along the minus strand of JAASFN010000723.1, from coordinate 4,380 downwards.
GCATACCCCTGACCGATCTTCTCTTTGCGGATCCATCGTCGACTGCTGCTGCTACTGTGCGTCTCGCTGCTGGAGCTCGTGCTCGGCGTCGGCGATGCAATGCTCGACGTTGATGACGAGAAGCTACTCTCGGAGCAGCACGATGGCGAGAGCGGTGGAAGTCCGAGCGATCGCTGGTTCGACATGGTTTGCTTCTTTGTGCTAGTGGGAGGAGACGACGACGATGACACGTGTGGAAGTTCTGTGTCGCGGCGACCAGCGCTGTCGTCACACTCGAGCTCTGGTGTTGCAGTGACTTTCGTTGTGACTTGCTGCTGCGACGGTCGCTTGCTCGAGCGGCTACTTCGAGTGACGCGCTCGTGCATGATCCTGCGCTACCGCTCTGGGACTCGCAAATCGCCGAGTGCGCACTGCTGCAGCAACAGACGACCCGACCTGAGCTGTGCGCCGATCGGATCGGTTATCGCGCCCGTAGCACAGCGTGCTGCTCGTCCAGCTCGAGGTGCTGGGAAGCGCGAGACGCGAGCGGCAGCAACGCATCATCGAGTCGTTATATATCCGGCAGTGAGTTCAGTTCACGCGTATAATTGGTCTCGTGAAAGACGTGAAAGACGTGAAAGACATCTTTCACATCGGCGTGAAAGACATCGAGGTCACGAGATGAGCATGCGAGCGGCACGTGGATATGAGTATATGAGCGAGGAAGTGCTGGATAGAGCTGGATGGAGCGCTTGATGGAGTGCACAAGGTGGCCGCATGTGGCTCCCATGTGCTTGCAATGTTGACTTGGATGCGCTGAAATGAAGCCATGTACCAGTGATGTACCATGTTGTCAGATAGAGTGGTACACTGTACCATGTCACTGCAGGCCACTGAAAGGAGCAGGCACAGTACTTCTGTGCTGCCTCGCCGCCCAGTCAAATCGAGTCCACACAGTCGATCGCAGCAGCAGCAGACATGGCGAAGGTGCGTGCGCGCGTGTGCTGCGGCGACGGATCGACGCGCTTCGCTCTTGCTGCATCCAGCTAATATCTTGATCCACTGTGTATGTATATGTGTGCGTGACGCGACGATGAACAGGGCAAGGCCAAGAACGTGGTGATCAAGATGCTGAGTGCCGCTGGCACGGGGTACGTCGCTCGCATCATCGCTCGCATCACGCCTTGCTCGTGTGCTTGTTCTCTCAGTCGCGCACTCACACATGGATGAATGTGACGTGACTGCTGCTGCAGCTTCTTCTACACGACGACGAAGAACCCGCGTAACGTCACGCGGAAGCTCTCGCTGCGCAAGGTACGAAGAGCAGACACAACCAGTCTATTCCTTCACGCTCAGTGCTCTATCACGAGACGTAGCAATGGATTGACGTCTATGTGTGGATGTGTACGCATGCAGTACGACCCAGTCGTGCGACAGCACGTGATCTTCAACGAGGCGAAGATCAAGAAGGGCTAAGCATGCAGTCTCTCGCATGCTCCGCTTGCCGCGACATGATGGTGACGATGCCAATAGACAGCGCTTCTCAAGACAGACCATCCACCCACATCCACATACATCAGTCTCTCTATGTGTATGAATCGATCTATTGCGCTGGGTATGTTTGTATGTTTGACCCACTGTATTTGCCCCAATGACCCATGGGTCACAGCAGTCGCCGGCCTTTCACACTCGACGCACTCACCTCGCCATCGCTCGCATCCACTACGCGCACTGTCCGCTGCGGATCTTCTGGGATCACGAGCTCCGACGCGTCGACTGGCAGCGGCGCCTCGTGGAAGAACGCATGCGCGAGCGCGTCGTCGATCGAAATGCGCTTCTTCGGGTCGAGCGTGAGCATCTCGCGCAAGAGCTCAACGCCTGCTGCTGACAGCTCGGAGCTAAAGCGCTCGCGCAACGGCCGAGGCTTTGTGTCTTTGAACCGCAAGTAGAACGGCAGCGTCGCGGCGTCGTCCCAGCCATTCTCACCAGGCGACCCAAGCAGCTCAAAGATCTGACTGAGCTGGTCAATGTCTGATGCGCCGTCAAACAGCGGCGTGCGCAACAGCAGTTCACCAAAGATGCACCCGATGGACCAGACGTCCACCTCGGTGTTGTACGAGTCGCAGCCAAAGAAGAGCTCTGGTGCGCGGTACGCCCGCGTCACAACCTGGATCGACCGCTTCACGGGCGGTGGCGTCGCCTTTGAGGCTGCTGGTTCAGTATCAGCAGCTTCGCTGGAGCGTGGACTACTACTGACTGTAGCTGGCGACGCTGTGATGTCGGTCGCCATGCCAAAGTCCGTGATCTTGGCCGTGTGCTGCGAGGACGAGAGCAGGAGGTTGTTCGGTTTGAGGTCGCGATGGAGGATGTTGCGCGCGTGGAGCTCCTGGACGCCAGTCAAGAGCATGCGCAAGTACGTCTTCACGTGCGCGATCGCCAGCGTCGGGACTGTGTCCGTTGCGGTGAGAATCGTCTCGAGGTCGCTCTCCATGTACTCGAGCACGAGGTAGAGCTTGTCATTGCGCTCGACGACATCGAGGAGCTGCGAGTGTATGCACACGGAAGTGTAAGATATAGGCACGTAGGATAGGCTACTGTACACGTGTGCGCGTATAAAGCGTACCTGGACGACGTGCGATGCGCCGCGACAGCGCTCGAGGAACGCGGCTTCGCGCTTGCCAACGTCGATGCGACCGAGCACTTTTTTGATCGCGACGCGCTGGTCACCACCACGTGGCTCATCCTTGCTAATGCTATCGCAACTGGCATTGCTTTGGCGACGCGCGCCGACGTAGACTGTGCCGTATGTGCCGCGGCCGATCTCCTGGTGCTGCTCGTACGCGCCAATGCGCTTCAGCGCACGCCGCCGCGCATCGTGCTCCATCTTGCGCTTCATCGTTGCGAGTGTATCTGTCGTGGCAATAATACCAGCAAACCCCTTGTATGCAGCAGCAGAGGTGACGAGTGGATACAAGACACGCGCGACGACGTCTCGAGGCGTTTCGATTCGAGCGCGATAATGCAGCAAGAGGGTGTCACCTAGCCCGTCCACGTCCGTCTGTCTGTGCAGCACTCGTCGTCGTCGATGGAGCTCAGTTGTTGGCGGCTCAGAGGCAGGCGCACACACGATGCGGCGGAGGGAGCAAGTGCGCGACGTGCGTGAGAGCGCTTGCTCTATTTGGCACACACACAAGGCACACAAGACCGGGTAAGGACGGTGGTTGCGCTCGGATGTTTGCGAGACGCCAGCCGTCGGTCGGTCTGCGTGACTGAACGAGCGGGTTGACGCCACCAAATCCAACAACGTGGTCGCACGCGCGCTCTCTCTTCGCTTCTCACGCTCTCACGCCGCCTGGGAACGAGTGAGTGAGTGAGTGAGTGAGTTGGTGAATGGGAAGAACAGGAGCGCGCGCACGCCGTATTTTCCCGCCCACCACCACCACCACCTCGCCTGCACACATTTACACACGCACACACAGCTGCACGCGACGACATCGACGACGACCGACGACAGTCACCACTTGCGCTCGACACTTTCACACACAGACGCACGCCCACGAGCGCTGGCCAAAGCCAAGTGTCTAGACATTCGCGAATACGTCTCCCCACACACAAGCGCATTCAAGCACACTCACACACAAGCGATCGGCAGACAGCATGACGACGACGACGACGAAGAAGAGCGTGCGCTGGTCGACAGTGACAGTCTACGAGTTTGGCGTCGCGATCGGCGGGAGCGCAGTGCCGAAGCGCGGCGGACCAGCCGTTGGACTCGCCAAGACGCCCGAGTTTGTCTGGAGCGCACGCGTCGATGCTGTCGACACAAGCAGTGACAGCGACAGCGACATCTCGACTACAAGCAGCAGCAGCAGCAGCGATGACGAAAGTGAGCGCAAAGCACCCGTGACTATCAGTGGCAGCGACCGGCGGCATCGACTCGCTCGCAAGCGCCGTGTGCGGTGGCTCAAGCCGCTCGAGCGCGTCAATATGCTCGAGCAAGCCGGTTGTAGCGAAAAGCGCATCGTGCGCACGATGATGGAGAGCTCCGAGATCGCAATGTCGAGACGACTGTGCGTCTCGATCCAGCGCCGCGTTGCTGTCTGAGCATTTGGCGTTCGTTGAGCATGAGTCATGATGTACCAGTAGTAGAAGAAGACGAAGACGGAGTCACATGGATGAGCAGACTTCTATAGAATAACTCAATTGAATGAACGCATGCACGTTCTGGTGAAAGCGCTATGGAGCTGCTGGCTATTGGTACAAGTTGAGTTCTCAGGCGCTCAGGACGCGCGCACAGCGGAGCTGCTGCAGCTGACGTCCGTCGCGAGACGGAGACAGAGACGTCGGGACATTGCGATCTGTGACGACTCCATGAGCATGCGGAGAATGCGCTTCTCGCTG
>JAASFN010000722.1:0-14800 GCA_023333795.1 Globisporangium rhizosaccharum | reverse complement strand
GCGACCGGCGCCGAGGAGCCGACAGAGGCGCGAGCTCTCTTGGATGATCTTCGGGTGTTTCGTTCGCACCATTTGCTTGCGCGCGGCCGTGATGCGCTCTTCGAGCGACGCCACGAGCGGCGCGATCACAGACACGGGCGTTGGCACGGCGTCCGGCTGTCAAGCGAGCGAGCACAAGGACACAGAGAGAGGTCGTGAGTCGTCTAGGACCACGAGCATGACACAGAGGACCAATCGACAAAGAGAGTGGGGCATGCGGTCGTACCTTGGCGGCTGCGAGCTTCTTGTACTTCTCGACGTACGCCGTGAGGACGCGGAAGCTCTTTTGGTTGATCGAGTCCTGGAGGTACGTCTTCTTACCACTTGCGTTGTTCGCGAGCGTCTGCATCTCGTTGATCCCTTGCGTAAAGAGCACTGGCGTGACTGTGATGACGCCGCCGCTGCGGAGCTTTGTCGGCAGGGTCGCCAGTACGTCGTCAGGACAGCGAATGCCAACGACGACGCTGTACGCACCAGGCTTGGCGCCTTTGTTCACGCGCACCGACACGACGCTCGGGAGGTTCGTGTTGCGCAAGTGCAAGTTGAGCGTCGACGGCAAGTGACTCGGTGGCGACGTGTCGAGCACGAACGTCACGTGCTTCATTGCATCCACGGACGCTGAAAAGTCCTCGAGCATCCCGATCTCTTTGCCCTGCGTCGACAGGAGGCTCTCGACTTGGAAGAGGAACCCAATGGCGTCGATCAAGTGGACAAACTGACGATCCGTCGGGTGCTGCAGCGCGACTTCGAGCGATCGGCAGAATGACGTCACGAGCGCCGTGAGCGCCTGCGATACGCACATGTCGAGTCGCGTCGTGAGTTGCCACCGAATCTCATCTTGCGACCGGAGCTCGGCTTTTGTCCAGTCCACGTCTACGGCGTCAGCGTCGCTACCGCCACGGTCCGACAGATCGCTTTGGACGCGCGAGAGCGAGCGCTTCTGGAGCTTGCTCCGGAGACTCAAGATGCTCCCGCCGTGGCGAAACTTGAAACAGTGCGCTGCGAACGCACCGACCGTCGTCGTCGGGTACACTTTCACAGTACTCGACGTCCGGCGCGAGCGCTGCGACCGCAAGTCGGCCGTTGGTCCGACCCACATGTCTTGGACGTGCTGCAGAGCGTGGCGACAGAGAGTCACACAAGTCGCAGGCGTCAGGTCTCGCGATTTTACCACACACAAGCACTTAGCACAGACAGCAGAGTGCTTGGAGCCAGACGTACCAAGTTGATTGGGAGGAAGCGCAAGAGGAGACTCTTCTTCTCGGTGCTCGCTTTGAAGTTCACGCCCTCTTCCGCGCGGTTGATGCACATCTGGTGGCACTCGCGCAAGGCGTCGACGTACAGTCGACGGCGCTGCACGCGGTCTTCGAGCCACTTTTGCACAACCGTCTGGTCGTTCTCGCCCTATCGACATCCACACACAAGCATTCGTGAGCAAGCGCTATACACACCAAGCAATGAGCCCCAGACAAGCGCCTGGCAGTACCTGGATCTGGTCAATGAGGTTGTCGTAGAGCCCGGCCATGAGCCCCGCCTTGCACTTGGCGTCAAAGCTCGCGAGCTCAGCACTTGCACGTGCGAGGTCCTCGGCGCGCTCCGTGCGCAAGAGCTCCAGGTACTGCCGCGGGATCTCGTTCGTGAAGACGCTCTCCGTCATGTCTTCAACGACCATTTCGTTCCCGTCGGCAAACTGGAAGCTCTTCGTGACGTAGAAGCCGTTGTTCTCTTTGAGCGTCCGCGTCGACACGGTCATGGACTTGATGCGCAAGTGCGGCGCGTCTTCCGCTGGCGACGCCGGTGACAGCGACTCGGCCATGCTGCTTGACGTGTACCGCCGATGCGAGCCTTCGCGCGCAACGAGGTTCATCTCATCCGACGCGAGCATGTCGCTCGACGAGCACGTGAACTCGCAAAAGACCTGCGGACGCGTCGGTGGCGAGAGTCCCATGCCAGACACTCGCGCATGGCGCGCACGCTCATCGAGCTGCATTGACGACGAGCGTGCGAGACTCACGTCGTCCTGGGAGAACCGATCCATACTCGGCGTGCCGACGACACCGTCGGGCAGCTCGTACACGACGAAGCGGAGCACTGGGTTCGTTGGCATCACGGGGATCTGGAGCACAGAGAGGAACGTCGCGACTTGCGTCGTCGTCATGGCACTGTCTGCTGCTGCTCCTGTCTTCATTGATGACGACGGGCGCTGCACGAGCGTCGGGAGCACGGTCTCAGTGAAGCCCACGCGGACCCACTGCGACGTGTTCATGCCGATCATCGACGTCCGAAGCGACAGCGACTGACCACGACGGATTCTACTGCCCTCTTGCTGCAAACCAGTCTGCAGGAGCGAACTGATGCTCGAGCGATGGCGCACTGCGGATGGGAGGTCGTCAAACATGTCTTCGCCGGTTACGTCGTTCTCGCTCAGCTCGGCAACGTACAGCTCAATGAAGCACGCATGCGCGAGCGGGACTTTCGAGACGAGCTGGACCGAGAGCGCGAGGATGTTCTGGTTCGTGCCTTCGACACTGTCGGACCCGATTGGGACGTACTCGGTGTTAGGAAAGTTCGAGATCCCAGCCCAGCCGTCGCTCAAGACGTCGTCATTGAGCATCGCATTCTTGTCACCGCCGACGCCATTGTCTTTTGTCGCGCTCCGGGCTTTCACGTGGAGCGACGGGTTCCAGTTCATGCCATGGAGGCGCGGGTTCCACTGCAAGACGAGGAAGCCAGCTGGTGGCACGAGCGTCGGGAGCCAGATCGTGAACGTGTACCACACAACGGCGTTGATCTTCCACTCCTGCGTGTACAGCACGAGGTTCAGGATCGCCGAGATCCCGAGCGAGCACGAGATCGCAAGGATCACTGCGAGGTACGTCCGCAGCGACCGCTTCATGACCGACACGATCTTCTCGTCAAACACGTCGCCAGACTGCTGGATCAAGCGCGAGCCACGGCGGATGACGTACGCACCGAGGACCAGGAGCACGAGCGCCGTGACAAAGATCATGAGCTCGCTCCCAAACTCTGCGCCAAAGTACCACGACGAGTCGTGGACGTACTTGCACACGTGCTCGGTCGCGTACTTCCACTGGAACGGCTGCAAGTCGGGGCAGTAGTCGCTCTCGCACAGCCGAATCGTGTACCGCGGGTTCTTGAGGTAGTCGTTGTACGTGCACTTGACAAAGTCGCTGAGCGTGATGACACCGTAGAGGACGTACGTGTAGAAGCCCGCGTTCGTGAGCACGAACGCAAGCAAGACGTACACGCGCCGAAGCTTCCGGATGTCGTGGTTCAGCACGCTGAGCCAGTGGAAGCACACGGACGTCATCATTGTCCACGTGCAGCACGTCGTGATCTGGCGCACGAAGAAGTAGATGTGGCTACTGTTCGTCTCCTGTCCGTGCGACGACACGTGAATCCAGATCGTATTGCCGATGATCGCGAGCGTGAACACGAGCACGACACAGACTGACGTCATGTCGTTGTAGAACGTCGACGCAGAGAACGTCACGCCATTCTGTTGTAGGAGGAGGGGTCAAAGACATCCGACGACACTGTTAGGGCTCACGCAGACAAGAGAGTCGGCAGCCAGACAGGTATAGCAGCAGTGACCAGTGTGGACGGATGAGGACGTACCATGCGCGTGATCAGGATCGCACCGACGAGTGCGACCGAGTAGATCGTCACAGACATGACACTGTAGATGCTCAGTCCATGGTTCGAGTCTGGAGGAGAAGGCAGCCGCAATAGAGACAGACAAGACGTCAGAGAAGAGCCATACCAGACCAACTAGGACCAGTGGATGACGAGCAGAACCAGACAGATAGACAGACGTACACGTCGACTCGTGCGACAGCAGCTGCGCGCAGTCGCTGCCTTGCGAGACGCCGTTGTCGATCAGCGTGACTTCTGCGAGCGGTGGGAGCTTGAACCGCGGTGTCGTGTTCACGTCCTTGGCGCGCGACCACATCACGCCGGCGACCTGGAGCTGGAACGTAAACACGCGGTTCACTTCCCACGACTGGTTCGCGCCAGCACCTGACGGCAAGAGCTTCTTCACGCAAAAGTACGTCTCGTTCACTGGGTCGACCTGCAAGCGCGTGTCGCCAGGCGATGCGTACAGTCCGAGGAACGGATTGCCGTCTTTCATGTATGCAGCGCTCGCGAGGTCGGCAAACGTGACGTTTGCAGTCGACGCGCGGCCTTTGCGCGCACACGTCGCGGACCGGAGGTTCACGCAGACCTTTGGGTCAATCGACCGCGGACTGATGACTGCGGACGTCGAGAACGACATCGTGAGCGTGTTCGAGTCACCGTCGACCCAGATAAGCGACGAACGGATGTCGCCGTTCTGGATCGCCGGGACGCCCATGGTTGCGAGACTCACGGCGTCGAGGTTCGTGCTCGCAGTGAGCGCGACCAAGTCGGTCGTGAGCCCAGCGTCGACCACCACCTCGCGCATCTGGCGTGCGCTCGCTGACGCTTTTGTTGCGCCGAGTGCGCCAGACGACTTCTCGTACGTGAGCACGACGCTCATAGACGCAGACGCGTCAGTGCCAGCAGACGGGCCGCTCACGACGCTCTGCTTCACTTTGAACGTAATCGGTGCGCGCGAGACGAGTAACATGAGGTCCTGCCGGTCCTCGAGCAAGTCCATGACGTTGATAAAACCGACTTGGGACGAGTTGTTCAGGCTCTCGCAGTTCGACGCGTCGGTCACGGCGCTGCATGGCCGCACGCCGTAGACGCGCTCAATGTCTTGCTTCGTCTGCTGCCCCGTGAGCGTGACGGCGACAGAGGTCATGTCCCACGTCACAAAGCGCCAGGTCGTTGGGAGGCTGAGCGTGACCCACCACTTCGTCCCGCGCGCGAGCGGACTCTGGTCGCCCAAGTTGTAGAACGCGCCCATGATGTCGGACGCCAGGAGCGTGAACGTGATGTCAGCAACGCTGTTTGGCGTCATGGGGCTCACTGCGAGCTTGTACGAGTCGGTCGAGACTGTGACAAGACGAAAGAGAGTGTGTGTGTGTATTGTGAGAACGACGCAAGAGAGATAGGAAGATGGACAAACACGAGTCGTGGACGTACCGCACATCTTGTAGCCCGCACGACACGCGCCAGCGCCAAGTGAGGCTTCGCACATTGGGTTTGTCATGTTCCCAGGGTACACGTTCTGGCACTCGGTCGTCTTGCAGCGGCAATAGTCTGACCGGTACGGCGTCAGGACTGTGTTTGAACTCTGTATTAGCAACATCAGACAGAGAGAACGAGGCGAGTGAGTCCACGTGTCTGACGCAGCAGCGCATGAGACTGCAGTGGAGCGACTCGTACCAATGGTGCTTTCTTCTGGATCGCATTGGTCTACGAGAACAGCAGCAGCACGTAATGAGTCGGTCGAGTGAGTCGCACTGCTACGACTGTAGGTACTGTGGTGAGACTCAGCGAGAGACGTACCACAACGATCACGCCGCTCTCTTCTGCGCCACTTGAGCTCCCGTTGCTGCCGCGCAGCGTCATGTTGCTCGCAGCGAGCAAGACTGTCTTCACACTTGCGCTCTCGACGGCAACGCACCCTGCTTTGTCATCCAAGAAGGAGCGCATCATGTGAGACGCGTGGTTTGGTACAGACCGCAACAAGCTCATCTCGATGCGTACCTGCAGTCGCACATCCTGCAGGCAGCTCTGCTCCAGCACTTTGCGTCACTGCTGGTGCGCTTGGGGTCGACACTGACGCTCGCTGCTCGGACGCAGCAGGACGCATCGAGGCAATTGGACCTGCTGTTGTCGTCGTCGTGACGATCGCATCGCTCTCTGACGCTACTTCCGGACGCGATGCTGTCGCTGTTGCCGTAGGACGCGTTGTTGCAGTTACTGCTGGACGCGTCGCTGCTGGCTTCTGCCCCTGTACGTGCTCTTCCGCCACAGGGTTCTTCGTCGGTGCTGTTGCCGCTGGACGCGTCGCTGCTGACTTCTGCCCCTGCTCTCCCGCCACAGGGCTCTTCGTCGCAGCACCAGGCTTTGGTATCAGAGGTGCAGGCGACGCGTGCTTTGTTGACGCTGGCTGAGTTGTCGTTGACGCTGGCTGAGTTGTCGTTGCCACTGGCGCAGCTGTGTGCGGTGGCTTCGTGCTACTGCTGCTGCTGGCAGGAGCTGGTGCGACCGAGTGGCTCTTGTCCGAACTAGAACTCAGCGTCTTCGCGTTTGGATCGCGTCCGTTCTTGGATCCTGCGCCACGGTGCGGGTTCGCGTTCGAAGTGGACGGCGAGACGATCGTCGAGTCTTTGCCATGGCTCTTGCTTCCGTGCGCCTGACTGCTGCGAGCGACTCCAGCTGCAGCGTTTGCATGGGATGACGACGACGGTGTCGTGTCTTGGGAGATGGCGCCAGCTTCATTCGTTGCGCTCCCGGTTCCGCTCCCTGGTCCGTGCGACGACGACGAGCTGAAGGAGCTCCCGTCGTCTTGTCCAAACAGCGATCCTATCACACAAACGAACGTACTGTGAGCACTTGTTGTCTATACGTACGCACACATGCAGGCGATATACAAAGAGAAAGAGGGTAGCAGCAAGACGCACCACTTCCATCGGTTGATCGAGCTGTGGTGCCTCGCTTTGCGGCATCGCCTGCGTTCGTGTGGAACGCTTTGTCGCGCGTACTCTCTGGTCCTAGACATACACACGTGCGTGATTAGCTCTTCATACCCTAGCGAGCGACCTGGCAGGTGTGATGACAGAGCAGCAGTGCTGCGATTGCGGTCGACGCACCTCCTCCTCCAACGCGCGCTGCTGCTGCTACAGCGACAAGCGCTGTTGCCACGACCAGCGCCAGGAGCGCTCGCCGCGGTCTACTACGCTGCTGCATTCCAGTACGCACATCCACGGTCAGTGTCCTGCAGCACACACATACACGGCGATCATCGCGACGAGCACGAGAGCATGCATGAGGACGTGCCCGCTTCATCCGCCGCTGCGTTCTGCTTCAGTGCTGACTGCCTTGTGTCGAGCGTGTCGTCGCGAAGTGCCCGCGTGCGGGTTCAATCACTTACTCAGCCCTTTCCCTACCGATTTGTTTCTATATGGATGCTAAGCGACGCTACAAAAGCTTACAAACGCGTTAGTACAGGCAAGTGCTATCCACTCTTTTAACATATTTTACAGAGGTGAATCACTATGCAAATGTATCTCACCTCTTTGAATCGCATACAGACATCGTCCTATCCCTGGAAGAGCTCATTAGCATTGATTGACATAGAAAGTCAGCACCATCTGGCTTTTAGAATTCGGACTTTGTCGAAGCGTCACAGTTGGTCGTTCGACGGGCTTGTAATTGAGCTGCGCGCAGTACAATCCGACTTGTTCACTGGCTGCGCTGCCTTCGCCTCCAAGCGTCACGACACTGCTGTCGCCCATCGACTCGATCGGATTGACACTGCCTCGCGCGCGCAACGTACTCTCTGTGTGTGTGCCTCCTCTTGCTGCACGAACGAAACAAACGTACAAAGGCAACATCACCATGGCGGCGAACGACTTTGATCCGTCGAGCAGCAGCGACTCGGAGCCCGAGAACGTTCAGCAGATCGTGCGCAATGCCGAGTCACGTCTCGGACAGAAGAAAGCGCGCCGTGCTGCTGAGAAGCGCAAACCTGCTGCGAAGGTGCCGCACCTTGAAAAGTACAATCGCCAAGCAACGCTCTCGCAAAAGAAGATCAAGGTGTGTGCATCTGGTGCTTGTCATATCGCAATGGCGTCGAGTGTGCGTGACTGGTACACAATGCACGAGATGGCTCACTCGTGCTCTCTCTCTGTGCCTTTGCTTGCTGGACTTGCCTCTCACAGAACATCCGCGACAAGAAGCTCAAGGGCGACTTGACGCGCACGAGCGCAAAGCACCAGCAAGCTGCGATCTCGGCTGCCAAGTCTGAGATCCTCTTGCCGAGCGAAGCCGGTCTCCTCGAAGCCGAAGGGCTCGAGAAAACGTACAAATTCACACAGGCGCAGCTCGCGGAGCATGTGGACCAGAACACGGCGCGCAAGATCTTTAGCCTCGACTTGCCCGAGTACGGTGCGTACCGCGTGCGCTACACGCGCAATGGCCGAAACATGCTCCTCGGAAGCGAAAAGGGCCACCTCGCAATGCTCGACGCCTTGCGCATGAAGCTCTCGTGTGAGTTCCAAGTGAACGACCTCGTGCGCGACGTCGTCTTCCTCCACAACAACTCGATGTTTGCAGCCGCGCAGAAGAAGCACGTGTACGTCTCTGGAGCTGCTCCCCTGCCATGTGTGTCGCCATCCATCCATGGTCATGAGACTGACTGACAACACTGTTGGCTCGTATGTCCTTCTACAGATACATCTACGACAGCACAGGCGCCGAGGCGCACTGCATCCGCACAGTGCCGGAGCCGCGTCGCATGGAGTTCCTGTCGTACCACTTTCTGCTCTCGACTGTGAGCGGCAACGGCCTCTTGAGCTACCATGACGTGACGAACGGCAAGCAGATTGCGACGCACCGCACGAAGCTCGGACTGTGTGACACCATGGCGCAGAACCCGTGGAACGCAGTGATCAACCTCGGCCACGCGAACGGCATCGTGTCGCTCTGGACGCCCAACATGTCGGAAGCAGTCGTGAAGATGCAGTGCCACCAAGGACCGAGTACGTCGTCCATGCTTGTTGTCTAGTGCTGCTGCTGTCGATAGTTCCATGCTGTCTCGGCTAGCAGGCTCACTCACTCACTTCACCCTCTCTTCTGTACGATGCTCGCTACGCTCACTCGCTCGTCCAGTCCGCTCAATGGCGATCGACAACAGCGGCAAGTACCTTGTGACGGCCGGCGCGGACCGCAAAGTCAAGGTCTTTGACCTGCGCAAGTACAAGGAGCTGAACGAGTACTACCTCAGTGCCGCCGCGAGTGCAATGAGCGTGAGCCAGCGCGGTCTCGTCGCCTTGGGCTTTGGACCGCACGTGCACGTGCTCAAGAACCCGTTCACTGCTGCATCGCCGACGCCGTACATGACATACATGGTCCCTGGCTCGCAGGTGAGCTCGCTCGCGTTCCGGCCGTTTGAAGACGTGCTCTCGGTTGGTCACGCCACTGGCATGAACAACATCGTCGTCCCTGGCTCAGGTGAGCCGAACTTCGACACGTTCGAAGCGAACCCGTACGAGAATGCAAAGCAGCGCGGCGAGTCCGAAGTCCGCGCGTTGCTCGAGAAGCTCCGTCCCGAGATGATCACGCTCGACCCAACGGCTATCGGCCGCGTCGACCTCGACCCAGCAGTCGAGCAGCAGTCCAAGATCCAGAAGATGGAGCGCGCGAACGCACTCGCAGACGCAGCGAAGCCGAAGAAGAAGATGCGCGGGCGGAACCGTCCGTCGCGCCGCTTGCGCAAGAAGCAGCAAAACGTCGTGGACGTGCAGAAAGAGAAGTTCCGCGAGACGGTCGAGAACCAGAAGAAGCGGAAAGAGCGGCTGCAGCAGCAGGCAGAGTGGAGCGCCAAGGCCGAGAGCGCACCGACAGCGCTTAACCGGTTCTTCAAGAAGCAGCCGTGAGGTGCTGGTGCCGTCGCTCGTGTCTTCTGTCAGCTGTCGATCGAAGAAGGCGAGAGGTGTGTGAGCGAGATCGACAATGAACGCGCCTTGTAGTCTGTCAGGTCGGTCGCTCATGGCAAGACACACACAGAGACAGACAACAGACAGACAGTTGATAGACAGAGTGTGGCGTCCTAGAGCCACGAGCGTGAGGCAAATCCAAATCCAAGCCATGTTGTGTATCATCCGAAGGCGCTCGGGCGTGCGCACGTGTGAGTGAGCGAGCGGGCGAGAGGAGAGAGCTAGGCGATCGTCGTGCATGCTGTACATGCAAGCGTCGCATACACACAAGTGCATGTGGTCGACGCTTGCACTGAACGACGCGCGTCTACGCGAGGTAGCGGTACGTGTTCGCCTGCTCCGGGTCGCGCTCGAGGTACTCGCGGTCAATGAGCGCTTCGATCCGGCGCTTGATGACCTTGAGGTTCGGCTTGAAGAACGCGAGCTGGCTCAGGACTTCCGAGATGAGCTGCTGGTGCTGCAGCGTCTTGCGCGCCTTCATGATGCGCACGATCGCAGCTTCGATCGCTATACTCCGGTCCTCTTCGACGTTCTTCTGGCTGTGGCTCTCTTCGAGCGACGCCATGGGGATGCGGATCTTGCGCATCGGCGACGCAAACGTCTTGTTCACTTGGAAGTTGTCGGTCGCAGCAATCGTCTTGCCAGCTGGGAGCTTCGCCAAGATCTTGTACTTGCCGCACGAGAGCGAGTGCAAGATGCGCTTCACGACGTCGACCGACAGGTTCAGCGACTCGCGCACGGCTTCAAACGACAGCGCGCCTTCGCCGTCGTTGAACAGCAGCAGTGCGACGGCTTGGAGCGTCGTGACTTGCAAGTCGTACCACTTCTTCTTTGGGAAGTTTGCGCGGATCTACAGAGGCAGCAGCAGCAAGACCATGCGACTGTGTGAGCTCCAGGCACTAGCGATACCTCAAGACCGCCAGCTAGACAGAGAGAGACAGCGCACAAGCAAGCCAAACGTACCGTTGCGTTCCCGAGCGAGTGGATCCACTGCAAGCGGCGGTGGCTCGTCTTCGAGTCGTAGTAGACCTTGAACAAGTTCATCGATCGCACCATCTGCGGCGGCATCGTGATCTCGAGCGCTTTGTACGACGGCCAGTAGCCGGTCGTGAGCACTTGGACACTGAACTCCATCGTCCCGACGCTCGTCGCAGCTTCGTTACTGCGCTGGTTCTTCAAGAACGCCTCAAACTCCTGGTGGTGGTCACTTCCAATCGCCAAGTCGTTCATCATGCCTTCCATCTTGCCAGTGAACTGCGCACCGCAGCGGAGCTTGAGCTTCCCAATCATCTGGACCTCTGCGTCGTTCGACGCCGAGCGCTGGTTCAGCAAGCGCTTCGCGAGCTGGTTCCGGTAGATCTCCGCAAAGAGGTCCTTGTCGGTCAAGTACGAGAACACAAACACGACTTTTTCGAGGTAGTCCTCGACCTGCTCGTCGCTCAGCTTCTCGCCGCCAGTCTTGAGGATGCGGTCGCAGAACGTACTCATGAGCTTCGCTGAGCTGTCTGGGCCGACGTCTTTGTTCACAAACTCGACAAACGCTTCCTTCAGCGCTTTCTGGAACAGCGCGTTGCCAGCAAACTGGTCGTTCACGATGCTCCGGAACTTGTCGTGGATCGTCAAGATGTCTTTGATGAACGCTGGGTCCGAGCTCGCGTCCTTGATGTTCCCGCTCGTGACGGCGTTCGCGCGCTTCTCGACAATGTCGTTCCCGACAGCCGTGATGTGCTTCTGGACCAAGTCCGCGATCGGCTCTAAGCCGTTCTTGATGCGCGCAAAGAGGCGGTACATGCGCGCGAGGTCGTCGAGCTTGTCGTACTTGAGCAGCGCGATCACGCCCGAGTTCTCGCGCTCAATCAGCTCCTTCTGCGGCACTTCGAGCAGCACGGCTTCGAGGCGCTTGATCAGCTTTGGCTCCGTCGTTTTGTGCAAGTACCGCGCAACACGACTGCGCTCGCCTTGGAGCGCATCGTCGACTTTTTGCAAGTACACGGGCGTCGAGTCTTCGCTCAGCCACGCTTTCGACTTGCGCTCATAGTACGTCGCACTCACGTCGACGAGCTCCGCTTCGAGCTGCGTCTGGTACACATCGAGCGACTTCATGCCCATGACTTCGAAGATCTCGACGCAGTTGCGCATGAGCGTCGTGTCGATGATCTCCCCGTTCCGTTCTTTCTCAATGAGCTCGATCATCGCCCACTTCACGCGACCTTTGACTTTCTGGAACACGACGCGATCAAAGCTCTGGAGCCCCGCTTCATCGAGCGTCGGGAGCGAATGGTGCTTCACGTAGTACCGGTCGAGGTACATGAAAAAGCGCGACATCCACTTGTTCATGAGCTTGTGGTTCTGCCAGCGCTTGACAAGCTCCTGTAAGAAGAACTCGTCGTGCGCGCGCTCGAGGCTCGGGAGCACGTTGTTGGCGAGGTACGTGTCAAACGTGCTGCCGTGGCGCTCGTAGAGCTGCTCCGAGAAGTTGTACGGCGAGCGCTGCGTGCACATGTTGTAGCACGTCGTATAGATCGGCATGAACGAGTTTGGCGGGAACGGCGACGTCGTGACTTTGTCAAAGCCCTTGTCGAGGATCGCGAGGAGCACGTCGATGGCTTTCGGCTTGATCTCTTGGTCCCAGCCATCTTCGAGACCGATCATGGCTTTGCTCATTGTTGCGTGCAGGCGTGTGTGTGTCTGCGTGCGTCGGTCGACGTGTGTGTGCGAGCTTCTCTGCTGCGTGCTCCCGTTGGTCGCTGGCGGCGCTTCTTTCAGACTCCCAATAGGCAGGAGCTCTCCCTCTCGATCCCTCTTTAAAGCGATACGTGGGTTGTGAATCACTTTCGCGACCAACACTCAGATGTCCGTAGTGATGAAAACAAGGGATCAACAATTTGATCTCAATAGTGCGAATTACTTAATTCTATCGACTCATTTTGATGGATTGAAGAACATGGCTGGCTATTGATGGAATTTGACTGCTTTTGCTCGCGCGACGACATCAATGCCGTCCGTGAGCATTCACAGCGCTCGCAGCTCCACGTAACAACACCACGAGTACAAAAAGCACGTGTGAAGGCATACAGCGTAACAACCGAACTCGGGGATGTAGACAGAGACGCCCCTTGCAGCATATTGGGAAGATCAACCCGGATGCCCTTTTGGGTACCTTTTCAGTACGCTATTTGCAATAAAACAAACATTCACATATATTCGACGAGTATATCTAAAGATGCAACATCCGGTACCGAGTTGGAATGCTTCAATCCATGTAATTCGGTACCGACTTTTACTGCAGAAGGTCGGCGCTCTTGCAATTCCAGCAGCAGCAAGCAAACTGGCACAGGGATGGTTCGCGCGCGCGAGATGATGGCGCGCCGCGCGTCGCCTGCGCTCCACGAGCGAGACGCTGCGACTGTGCTCATTGCTGCGAGGCCACTGACAACGCCAGCGCCAGCGTCGAATACACACATCGCGACACCGCCATCCGCTACAACAGCAGCTACAGCACAACGCACGCGCTGGCAATTTTCGCGCGCATTTACGATCGGTCGGAGCCGCCGCAGCGACGTCGTCATCCCAACGACTGCGAAGACGCGCACTGTGAGCAAGCTCCACGTCCGCATCTTTCCAGTGCGCGACGCGGCGCGCGACGAACCGACCGATGCATTTTCGCCAGTCACCGCATCGCTCGACGCAAAGCCCACGCGCTGGGTGCTCCAGGACCTCGAAGCCATGAACGGTACGTCGCTCAATGGCGTCGACGCTCCAACTGGCGGCTCAATCGAGCTCCACGACGGCGACGAGCTCGTCTTGGCGTCTGCGATGCGTCACGGTGCGCGCCTCGTGCTCTCGTTCTTGCACGACGACTGCTCCGCTGTGTCTGTGACGCTCGACACGCACGATCTCGAGCTCGCTGCACCCGCAACAGCAGCACCAGCAGCAGCGACGCCACCGCTTCGCACACGAACACCTACAGTCACTGCTGCTCCTGCACCTATTACCACATCTACAGCACCTATCGTACGCACAACAGCAACAGCTGCAGCGCCTCCTCCAGTCCTCAGTCCCGGCTTCCAGACACCGCCGCCATCGAGGACAACAGCACTGTCGAGCCACGCAGCGCAACATACAAGCAGCACAGTCGCAACGAAGCGCGAGCGACACCGACGCGACAGCAACGAGCGACGACGCACTGCTGAGCCGTGCGACGCACCGATGGAAGGCGTCGAAGACGCAGTGCAGCAGCGCAAGCGCAGTCGACGTCTCGACGAGCTCGACGACCAGGACCGGTGCATGATGTGTCCGATCTGCTTTGAGTACTTCCACGCGAGCGTCACGCTGCCGTGCTCCCATACGTTCTGCGGTCTGTGCGTCACGAGCTGGTTCCGCGCGTCGCTCTCGTGTCCGCAGTGCCGCAGCGACGTCACCGGCCTCCCAGTGCGCAACCGCGCGCTCGACGACCTCGTGCATCGCCTCGTCGGCGCAACAGACGCGTACAAGACGCTCGTTGCTCAGCGGGCACAGATATCACCGCTCAGCACTAGCGGCGACGTGTCGCTCAATGTCTTTACGCGCTGGCAGCAAACGGACGTTGCGCGCGTGCGGTCCGTGCTCGCGCGGCAGTTTGGTGAAGCGCGGCTCCAAACGTGTCGCCGTCTTGGACTGACTGACGCAGCGATGCAGCACGCGTCGACGTCGCAGACTGCGATTGCGATGCAGAACCTCTTGCTTGACTGGTGGCCGTATGAGCGTGTGCGCGACGAAGGCGACCGGCGACTCCAGATCTTTCTGCACTTTGGCTAAGACTGCCACGTCCACAGAGAGAAAGCTGCGAGCACGTTGATAGACTGCTAGGGGGACTGCAAAGCAACCATGGACATTGTGTTGAGTAAGGTCAAGTGTGTGTGACTGTCCTAGCACTACGGCTCGTGTTCATCTGGGGAGCTAGCTGCTCCGGCGTCTGCTCTCTCGACACTGACGCTGGGCATGATCCGACTTGGCGCTGTTCTCAGACGCCCGTGTCTGTGATCGCGCCGCTCGTGGCGTCGCTCGAAGAGCGCATCACGGCCGCGCGCAAGCAAATGGTGCGAACGAAACACCCGAAGATCATCCAAGAGAGCTCGCGCCTCTGTCGGCTCCTCGGCGCCGGTCGC
>JAASFN010000721.1:0-14801 GCA_023333795.1 Globisporangium rhizosaccharum | reverse complement strand
AGTGGATCTCACGCGCATGCGACTCGCCGCCTGTGAGCGTTCTACAGACGACGGACTGTCGACCAGACGCCGTCATGGGCATGAGCGCAAGAGAGAGAGGAGAGAGAGCGAAGGCTCTCGAGTGCGACAGAGGACGCTCGCTCAGTGACGACTGTCGCACATACTCAAGACTGTTCATTTGGTCGTATCCACATACACACACGTACACACATACACACACGTACACACGTACACACACGTACACACACGTACACACACATACACACAGGTGCCTACACAGTCACAGGTATGGCCAATGGCTTCACTACTACTCCACTCGATCCAATGAGCGATTCCACCGACTCTCTCTCACACACGTACGAGCACCTCACTTGAGTCCACGCGCGTTGATCTTGCGCATGAGCGCAGCAAAGCGCTCGGGTGCGAGGTCCTTCTCGAGCCCTGCGACGGCCGCAGCGGCAGCTTGCGCAGCATCCGCGACAACGGCCTTTGCAGCAGCAGCCGCAGCGCAGGGCTTCAGTGGCGGTACAGTAGCAGTAGCAGTCGTTGTCGTCGTCGGCACGATTGCGGGAGCAGGCGCAGCTGCCACTGGCGCGTCAGGACGCACTGAACAAGCACTGGCCAGCGGCGCGACAGCAGGCGGCTGGTCAACTGTGTCGCTCGATGCAGCCGTAGTCTCGAGCGTCTCGCTCTCGAGCGCCATGGCTTCAATCAGCCGCTCCTCTTCATCGTCCTCATCGTCTTCGTTCTCATCGTCATCCTCCATTTCGTCGTTGTCGTTCAGATCGTCGTCGCCGCGAATCGCTTGTAGCTTTGCGCCACTGTCGTCTGTACTGCTCACATCGTTGTCCTTGCTGTCGGCGTCGTTGGTGTCGTTCTTGTCCTTGCTGACGTCGTCATTGCTGTCGCTGCTGCTACCGGTACTCCCAGACGTATCACCGGTAGCATTTTCGGTAATAAGGGTAGTATCGGTTGACGCCGCAACAGTGTCGCCATCTTCATCTGGACTCGAACCAGACTCAGCTGGTCCATCCGACTCGAGCTCCGCGGCTTCAGGAACAGTCGACGACGCTTCCTGCTCAAGCTCTTGTGGCTTCGCTTGCTCGAGTTGTTCGTGCTGCTCTTGCTCCTGCTCTTGCTGCTGTTCCTCCTTCTCGGACGTTGATGATGCGATCGCACCATCTGCACTCGCTTCAGTCGTCTCGACCGCAAGTGCTGCTGCCATCGTCTCGCTCTTGTCCAGTGCATCGTCTGACGGCGCAGCACTCGCTTGCGCTTGGTCGCTCGTGCGCTCGCGCTTGAGTGCGTTGAGCTCTCGCACAATCGCTGCAGCTTGCTCCGTGCGCGACCACACCGCAGCGCTCTCCAACGTCCGTGTGCGCAAGACGCCGTAGTTTGGACTCTTGAGCGGCAGAGCGAGGCCGCAGTCAGGAAAGCGCGCATGGAGGTTCGCTTTCACAAACGCCATGCACTTGGCTTCTCCGACGACGCGGCAGTATGCAAAGAGATCGAGGATCGGACCGCGGTACCACCAACCAGGGTGCCGCTCAGCATCCAACGCTGCAAAGACCTCGACGCCACATGCGCTGTAGACATCGAGCGTGATCGCGTCAAACGCTGTGCGCGCGAGGCGCTGGCGCGTATTGCGTTGCGCACTCGCTGCAAGATCGACCGGCGACCAGAAGTTGCGCTCCCACACCGCGCGGCCGTGCTGGCGCCAGAATGCGCGGAGCTTGATCGCAACCTCCGGCGCTTGTGCTTCGTCAAACGGCAGCGGCAGCTTATAGAACGCGCGACGCCATGGCCCACGCGCTTCGTGCACGCGCAGTGCATCGCGAATGCGGGTCTTGATCTGCTGCAGCTCGGTCGTGGGTGTTGGGCGTTCAAATACCGGTTTTCGACCAGTGGTAGATACCGGTACTGATTGCGAGCCGGTTGGACCAGTTGCGACGCCATCGTGCTCTTTTGTCGACTCGTTCATGAGCCGGATCGTCTCATCAATCATGTTGTTGATAGTCGACTTGTCTGTTGCATCACTGCTCATGAGTAAGCTCGCACCGCGCGAGCCACGGACGCGACGGCGCTTGGTCGGCCGGCGCCATTTCTGGTTGTCTGCATAGTCAGCCTCGTCGTCATCCTCATCCTCGCGCTTGTCATTGTCACTGTGGTCACTGCCGTCGTTAGCACTGTCGTTTGGCTCACGCTTGACGGCTTTGTGCACTGCGCGGCGTTTGCCGCTAGCGCGTGCAACTGGAGCAGGCGGTGTGCGGCGGCGAGCAATCGGAGCGCGGTCGCTCAGTCCTGACGGCTTGCTCTGACTCGATGCCATGCGCTTTGCGCGCTCGTGCGTCGGTGTCACACCTGGCGCTGCTGCTGCATCACTTGACTGTGACTGAGGTGTTGGTGGCGGCTGCTGCTGCTGTTGTGGTGCATACTGTAGACTTTGCGAGTGCGGTGCGTGGTGCTGGTACGGCGATGTATAGTACGGATACGCTGGATAGTGCAGATGGCTCGGACTATACGCTGTCGGCGCAAATACCGGTACAACTGGTTGTACAGGGTCGCACGGTATGATGCTCACTGCTTGCGTCCCGAGCTTCACGAACGCCGCGAGCGCCGCGTCCGAGCGGTTGCAAAAGTCCACAAACACGCGCTCGAGCGTCTCGAGGTTCTTCGTCGCGACGCGTGCAGCGAGGAACGCAAACACGCGCGCGCAGGTCGCTGAGCTGCTTGGACGCGGCTTGTGCAGCAGCTGCACTGCGCATGCGTGTTTGTGCGCGTCACCGACTGCGAACGGCAGGATCGCAATGAGGTTCGCGCCGAAGCGCTTGAAGTGCACGAGCGTGAGCTCTTGGTGCACGAGGAACTCGAGCACGATGCGCCGCAGCAGCTCAATGTTCTTCGTGAGTACACAGTACTCGAGGAACGAGCAGAAGTCGCTTAGGAGCTCTTGGTCGCTTGCGAGTGTGTGGTGGTGGTGGTGGTGGTGAGGAGGAGGATGGTGGTGAAGCGATGCGAGTGGGTCGTATGTATTGAATGGGCGATGTGGTGGTGGCTGGAGTGGAGGATGTTGTTGTTGAAGATGGTGTGGTATGGTCATGTTGCTGTTGCTGCTGCTGCTGCTGTTGCTGTGCGCTGTTCTTGCTTGTGGTGGTGGTGGTGGCGGCTCACTACGATTGCTCCAGTGCGCGTTCGCGCTGTTGCTCAACCAGCGCGTGTCGACTTTGAGCGCTGCGTGCGTCGCGCTGCGTCTCGTCGGTGGCATCGCGCGTTCGGTCTCGCTGCTGCTGCGACCTTGATCCGCGAGCTTTGACTTGGAGCTCGAAGATTGATCGTTCGATGAAAACCCAACTGCCATGCCACACACAAAGTGCCTTGACTTTGTATGCAATGTGCACTCGATACTGAGCTCAAGTGCATTGCATTGCGTGAGACATGTACTGTACATTTCCGCTAAAGTACGATCAAATTTTTGTAAGTACGAAAAGCAGTTTCTCGATTCCTTCTATTTTTATGAAGGGAAGCTGAAACTGACGCTCTTTCGAAGCGACGCATGGTGTGAGCAGGCTCATGCAGCCGCAGTCGCAGTCGTGTGTGGGTCTGTGTGTGAGGCGCCATTGAGCGACCGCACCGATCGACCGAGCCGACAGTAGCAGCGAGAGCACACACAGAAGCAGCACAATGGTCGACGCCGCGGAGCTCAAGAAGAAGTGCGAGGCGCTCAAGGACAAGATCGAGAAGACGCGCGAAGCCAAAGCCGATGGCGGCTTCAAGACCGCAGGTGCGAGCGCAGGGGCGAAAGCGATCCCTGCGGCGCCCAAGTGCCGCCGCTTGCTCAAAGGCCACTTTGGCAAGATCTATGCGATGCAATGGGGCGGCGATAGTGCGAGCCTTGTGTCTGCGTCGCAGGACGGGAAGCTCATTGTCTGGAACGCGCAGAGCACAAACAAGATCCAAGCGATTCCGCTCCGGAGCTCCTGGGTCATGACCTGTGCGTTCGAGCAAAAGCAGCGCAACATGGTCGCATGCGGTGGCCTCGACAACCTCTGCTCGATCTTCCACCTCTCGCAAGCGCAAGTCATGCGCGCCACGAAGGAGCTCGCAGCGCACGACGGGTACCTCAGCTGCTGCCGCTTCATTGACGAAACGAGCATTGTCACGAGCTCTGGGGACTCGAACTGCATCCTCTGGGACGTCGAGTCGGGCGAAGTCAAGACGACGTTCCGCGAACACGCCGGCGACGTCATGTCCGTGAGCATTAACCCACACAACCCAAGCATGTTCATCTCGGGCTCGTGCGACTCGACCGCCAAGGTCTGGGACATCCGCACTGGCAAGACGACGCACACGTTCCACGGCCATGAGTCGGACATCAACAGCGTCGACTTCTTCCCAAGTGGCAATGCACTTGGGACTGGGAGCGACGACTCGTCGTGCCGACTCTTTGACCTCCGCGCCTACGGCGAGCTCAACAACTTTAGCAACGACAAGATCCTCTGCGGCATCACGTCCGTGTCGTTCTCCAAGTCGGGGCGGTTCCTCTTTGCCGGCTACGACGACTACAACTGCTACTGCTGGGACGTCCTGAGCTCGTCCGGTCAGCACATCTACCAGCTCGCAGGTCACGAGAACCGCGTGTCGTGCCTCGGCGTCAACCCTGCCGGTCAAGCGCTCTGCACAGGCAGCTGGGACACACTGCTCAAGATCTGGGCGTAAGCACTTGGTGCCAGCGGCGCTGCGAGACTGAGCGAGCGAGAGACTTTGTATCAAAGACAGACAGGGAGGATGGCGACAGCGACGACCTCTACGCGCGCTGGCTAGCACGAGTGTGCGCGCGTTTGACTGGGAGTAGCCACACTGTCGCTGTCGTCATCATGCGCTTTGCTTCTCTATATACTACTGCATACCTTACTGACTCGCTCGTGGGTCCCGCTGATGCTCCCATCACTTCTCTGGATGAGTACGAGTCACAGGACTGTAGTACTGTCGTTCACCTCTGTACTATCGTGGGGTCGCTAAGACACTAGCGCGTACGTACTCGTCCTCATCATGCAAGCACAAAGTCTTTGATGTACGTCTTCATCTCGCGCACGCGCTCTTCGAAGTAATCGAGCTGCTGGCGAAACTCGTACCACTCGATGCGGTGCGACTGGTTCTTGTCCATCGCTTGCATGAGCTCGTTCGCAAGGCCCGCGATGAGGCCGTTGATCGCCTCTGAGTGCGTCTGGAGCTTCTTCTCGAGCGCGAGCGTCGCAACAAGCGGCGTCGTAGCAGCTTCGAGACTTGACGGCGAGAGGCTTGCGTCGGTCAACGCGGCGACGCGCGCTGCTTCGTCGACGAGCAGCGACTGGAGCACAATCGGCTTGAGGCCAGTGCAGAGCTCGTAGAGAGAGAGCATGGCATCGTCATTGCGATCAGCGTTGGTGAACAGCAGCTGGAGCTGTGTCGCGAACGATAGGCTCCCCGTGCGTGCGTCGTTCTCGATCGCAAATGTAACCCACTCGAGCGCACTGAGCACGCCGTTCTGGTCGCGATCGAGCGACCGCATGTAGCTCTCGACGATCTGCGCCGTTGGCTCTTTGCCGCGGAGCAGCCAGAGCAGAATGAGGAGCTCTTGCATGTCCAGGACGTGCTGCTTGTCTTCGTCTGCGACAATGAACGCGACGTACGACGCCGAGATCATACAAAAGACGTCCATCGAGACCATCTGTGGCAGTGCGACGCCGTCGATCATCGCTGGGGCTTCGGCTTCAGGCGACGCGACGACCGCAGTCGTGACATCGAGTGCGATCGCAGGCTTTAGTGGATTACTCCCGTCGATAGCGCGAGCTACGCGTCCACTGCGGTGCTTCATTGTGTCGACCATGGCACGCACGAGGTAGTCGACTTCGTACTCTTTCGTGCTGGAGCAGTGGAGCTTGATCACTTCCTTGCACGTCCCAGCAGAGCACGCGAGCTGCTGCTGTTGCTGCTGCTCGCGACTCGCGTCGACGTGGATCGCAAACTGCACGAACGAGCTGCAGAGCTGCTTGAGCAAGGCGTCGTACTGCACCTGGTTCTCGTAGATCAGCCGCGTCGAGGCAAAGCGCTTGAGGTAGAGCAGCAGACTCGGCTCTTTCAGCGCCCAGTCCGAGAACTCTTTCAGCGAGATCGCACCGCTATGGTCGCGGTCGATCGAGACGAACGCGCTCTTTGCGAGCTCTTCGAGCTCTTCGGTCCCAGGGCGATCGAGCCCTACGACTTTGCACAGTCCGCGCGTCGTGCAGAGCATCAAAAGCACGAGCTCATACTCGGAGATCTCGCCCGAGTGATCAAAGTCAAAGCTGCTCACACAGTACAATAGCACGACAGGATGACATACACGAGTGAGCGCATGAGGATGGACGAGGTATCGCGAGCGATGGCGTTCTGTCTGCTACAGGCGAGCACGCACAGGTCAAAGAGGAGCGGGATCTTGGTCTCGATCGGCGCTTTGCAGTACACGATCACGACTGCAAACACCTCCATCACATCGACCTGCCAGGCATGCGTACACATGCGGTCAATGCGTACGCGCTACAGCGCGTCTTTCGAGATTCTGAAGACGGACTAAGTGGCAGGACGCAACGCACTTTGCCGAGCTCCCAGCAGTCAAAGAGCTCAAAGTGCTCGGACGGATCCTGGCAGATGAGCGAAAAGACTTCGTCAAACTCCTCGAGCGTCACTGCCATCTTGTCGCCCACTGTCGCTTGGAGCGTATCAAAGTTGTCCTTTGCGACGTGATAGTCCTTCACGGACGCTAGACGCAGCGCAGTCGTGTACAGAGACTGTGAGGCTACGGTTCATCATACACTACATCGCCATCACACGCGTGCGGTCGTGTGTTGGATGCTGCTGCTCACCTTTCTTGTAGTCCTGCGAGTCGGGCATCGTGAGTGTGTGAGCCACGACAGCACAAGGCAAACAACCAAAGCGACAGACCTCGTGAGCGTGTCGAACCGAGAGAGAGAGCGTGTGAGTGAGTGCAGCGATGCCACGTGCGAGCTGTGCGTACGCTCATGAGCGGGTCATCCTCTTCAATGATGATCTGATTCGGCTGCATCGCCAACGCGTTCCCCATTCTCATGAACGACAGACGACGTGCTCTCGCTCTCGTGTGTCTGCCGATGATGAGGAGCTGATGCGACGCCAAGGCGCTCTCGTGTCTTTTCGTCGCTTGGAAAACGGCTACTTTGCCAGGCGCTATCGTAGTGACTGCACCAACAAGCTCGCCGACATCCGATGGAGTGTGGAGCAGAGAGCATCAGTAGTCGAGGTGCAGCGATCCAGCAGCAGCAGAGTCGGCCGCCAGCACTCAGTAGCCGCACAATGTCGAGCTACAGTCCTCGACAGCAGCACTCGACAGCAGTGAG
Organism: Globisporangium rhizosaccharum; assembly: GCA_023333795.1. Lineage (NCBI taxonomy): Eukaryota > Oomycota > Peronosporomycetes > Pythiales > Pythiaceae > Globisporangium > Globisporangium rhizosaccharum. The sequence continues at coordinate 7,410 of JAASFN010000721.1, read as the reverse complement.
ACTCGCGAGTGGGACGCCATCGGTGCCTCCGAGTCCGAACATCGCGTCGACGACTGGACTCTCGACGTCCCTCCCACCGCTGCTCGACCCGGCGTCTCCAAGGCGCGAGCTCGCTGGAACAACTGCACGTGGTACGCAGAGCAGCACTGCCGCGGCGCTGCAAGCATCGCTCGACCACGACTACCCAGTCGCACAGCTCGACGCGTGGCCACTTAGCAGCCGCACGTCGTACAAACGACCGTTTGCTGGTCACCAGCAGCCAGTGTCGCTGGAAACAGCAAAGAAAGCGAGTCTCTTGCTGCACTTCGACGCTCAGCATGACACAGCACCGAGCAGCGCCGCGAGTCCGATCTCGCCGCGCCAGCGCAAAGCACTGCACCGCCACGCAGTCCTAGACGAGAGCAAGTCGACGCCGTTGCTGCTTCAAGAGCTCCAGGCGTTCGTTGCCTCTGAACTCGCAGAGCTCGCGCGGCACCAGCCCCAGCATCATCACCAGCAGCAGCAGCCACGAGATGCGAGTACCGACTGCCGCACTGCGTCTCCTAGAGCGGATCGGATACAAGTCTTCACTGCATCAACGAGTCTCCAGAGGCTCCAGGTCTTTCGAGAAGCGTTCCAGCGCGTGATCGCAGCGTTCAGTGTCTACGCGCCGGTGCTCGCGCAGATCCAGGACGAGTACGACCGCGTGATCGCGCACTTGCGCTCGCAGTGCCTCGAGATCCCAACGCTCCACGCACAGCTCCAGACGCTGCAGACGCAGTGCGTGCACGAGCTCTCGGCGCATGCGCTCGACACCAAGACGCGGTCACGCGCACTGCGAGCGCAGCTCAAGAGCACGCAAGGTCGCCTCGCAGCGCTTGCCGCACAGCACGCTGCTACACAGGAGCAGAACGCAGCACTCCAAGCTCAGATCGAGACGCTTGGACGCCGCAACGTCGAGATGCAACTGTCGAACACGTCGCTCGTACACGGCATCAAGCGCCACGACGATACGCTCCGGCACATCCACGAGCGGTCGCGCGAAGAGGGCATGGCGCTCGCACAGATGGCAAGCAAGTACCACCACGCGTGCGAAGAGATCGCAGAGCTCAAGAAGACGATCGCGTCGCTTGAAGAGAAGGTCGGCGGCGTCCACGTCGCAGCAGACAAAGCGACGATCGCACTGCTCACGCGCGATTTCCAGGACACGCACGCAAAGCTCCAGACTGCGCAGCGCTCGACGTCAGCTGCTGCTGTCGCAGAGCTTCAGCAGAGTCTCGCGCAGCACAGCGCAGTGACCCACGCATTTGTCAAAGTGCTCGAGACGCAAGGCGTCGTAGTGAACATCCATGAGCTGCTTGGGATCGCGAAGCAGCGACTCGCAGTGACTTGTAGCAGCTGTAGCAGTAGCGCTGTTGACACGGACACGAGTGCGCTGGTGCCTACTGTCGGCACTGGCAACGGTCCAGAGAGCATCGACGCTCGCGACGCTGTCGTTGTCACTGTGCTCGAGAAGCTCGCAGCGCTGACGCAGATGTCGTACGATCCGCTTCTCAAGCACACTGCAGTGCCTTCATCATTATCATCGACGACGACATTCTTGACTGAGCCAGACGAAGCGCTGAGCCTCGACGCAGCGACGCAGCGCCTCTCGACGACCGACTTGCTCGTTGGCAAGGGCTTTGGCGCAGACGTACCCGAGTACCTCCAGTTCGACGGCGTCGTGCGGAACCTCCACTTCCCGCGCAAGAAGCTCGAGCAGATCCTCACGCGCATGTGGCAGCAAAAGGACGATCTCGAGAAGCTCAAGCGGAGCCACTTGAGCGGTGTCGCAGGCGTCGCGAGTGCCTCGCTTGCAGGTACAGCTGGCAGTGGCAGTGCTGTGCCGCTCGCCAAGGTGTTTACAATGATGCTCCAGCGCATGTGTCCGACAAAAACCGAGGCGATCGAGAGTGCGTACAACGTCATCGCAGCGCTCGAGCGCTTTGCGCCACACGCGAGCGACTGTCGCCTCTTCCTCGCGATTCTCCAAGGCGAGATTCCTGAAGACGCGCGACAGGACCAGCTCAAGGAGATCTACATCGTGCACGACGCACTCGCAGCGCTCGAGAAAGACCGGAACGCCAGCAGCAGCAGCAGTGGCACGCTGCTACCGGGTCGCGTCCCGCTCGCTGACGTGATCCAGCTCTTGCGGCAAGTGTTCCCGTGGAAGACTGAGCACGCACTTAGTGCACTGCACCGCGCGCTCCTGCTCGACCAGCGCGGACACGCACACGTCGACTACGCAGCGCTACTGCTGCAGCAAGACGACAAGCGACCGCACGGCACTGGTGCAGCTGGAGCAAGTGGCAGGAGCCACTTTGTCGAGTGTCTCCGCGCACAGTACATTGACGACTTGCTCGCGTATCGGCGTCACTTGCAGTCGCACATCCAGCAGCACTTGCTCACGCGTCGTGATGTCAGCACTGGTACCAGTGGCAGTGCGTCTGCTCCTGGCGCGCTGTCGAGTACTGCAGGGAATGAAGCACCTGGTGCGACTGCTGAAGGCTCCAACAGCACTACAAGTGCTCCGCTTCCTGTTTCATCGACACCAGCAGCTACAGCAAGTGGGAGCAGTAGCATAGACGCCAGCAACTCCGATGCATCAGCACACAGCGCAATGGTCTCGATCCGAGAGCTCCGCGACGTTCTCCAAGTGTGCGACGTCGCAAAGCCTGTGCAAGAGATCAATCGACTGCTCGCAACTGCAGCAGCACTGTCGATGGACCAGATCCTCACGCAGGACGCGATGATGGTGAACGCACAGCAGTTCCTGCGCAAGCTCCCGACGCTGCTCATCAAACCAACTGGCAAATTCCACACCAGCAACAGTAGTAGCAGCAGTAGTAGCTCAGGTGCATCTGCCGCAGTGAGCGCAGTGAACAGCTAAGCGCATCCGATACCTCAGGAGCAGTGGACCATCACTCTGTATCATATGGTTCGCATAAATGTAGCCATTGTTCACGCACTGAACCCATGTCTGTGCGACTAGCTAAACCAGCGCGTGAAGCGCGAGCCACGCGCTGACAGCGGCAGCTGGGCACTCACTGACTGCATCTGCTCCGCCGCGTACGTTGACGACGACGATGCGTAGACGCTCGATGCAACTGACGATGACGCACAGCTGCGCGAGCTCATGGGACTCGTGAACGCTCGGGATCGCGTCGACGCAATGGCACGCGAGCTCGCAGGCGTGAGCGTCGAGAGCATCGAGTGCGCATCGGCGTAATCGTGGATCTGTGCGTGTTCGCAAACTGCGAGCTCCATTGCGCTTGTCTGTGTGGCTGCAAAGATGCAGGACGGACAGAAGAGCGCAGACTTGTGGACGACGTCAACAGTCGGCACAGACGATGTTGCTGCTGCGAGTGCGGCCATCGTCGGTGGCGATAGAAAGTGGAGCTTCTTGAGAACGCGACAGCGAGTGCAGACGAAGCGTCGACACACTTGGCACTGCTTGAGCGCGTGGAGACTCGCGCGTGCAGTGCGGCGACAGATCGCACAGCACACATCGATAGCAGCCACTGCTGCTCGTTGCATCGGCCGCGGTCGTGCAGATGCATGTGTGAGTGCCCACACGAGCTTCTTCATCTGCGCACACCGGACGCTTTGCCAGAGCGAGAGCACAGACTCAGCAGCGGATGCCATCGCTGCGCTCAGACGCACGTCGCCGAGCGGATTGAGGAACCCGCGCATGAAGAGCTCCACGGTGTTGGCGTACGCTTGGCGAAAGACGCAGCACATGGAGATCTTGGCGCGCACGATGTTCAGCTCATGGAGCTCGCGGACGCCGGGCACTGCGATCGAGTGCACGACGTGGTACCCCATGCGCTTGCCATGCGCATCTGTCATGGTGCCAGTGGCTTCGATGAACACAAAGTCGCGGTAGCGCACGAGCGACCGGATGAGGCCGTTGTGGCGCTTGGCGCACCACTTGACTGCGAGCGACTGCAGCGGCGCAGTCACAGACGGTCGCGTTACAGTGGCGAGCACGTGCGTATCGACGACGTCGTCCTCGACGTACGCAGCGCGGAGCTGCGCAGTCTCGTGTGTGTGGCTGAGCAGTCCGTACATGACGTCATCGACGCTGCCTTGGACTGTTCCGACGCCCATCATCATGGGCAAGACGTGCTGCTGCGCGTCGTCTGTGCTCGTCGCGTCAATCGTGGCTCGAAATGGATCTTGCGCTGGCGGTGGCGGGTGGTGGTGCTGCCACTGGCGCTCGAGGCGTGCTGCGTGGAAGCTCGCACGCTCTTTGTAGACGCGGACGTTGTCACGGCGTTTGAGCAAGCGCCATCGCGCGGTGTCGACAAAGTCGTCTTGGCCGATGCGCAGTGGGAGCTGTGCGTACAGCGACGCGTGCGTAGTCGCATCACTCGCTGCACTCGCAGCGCTCTGGAGCTGGCGCTGCGCATGGAACTGCTGCAGTGTGTCGGTGACAAGCGCCGTCGCGACGCTGTGCAAGACGTCTTCGTCCTCTTTCGAGAGCTCGACGCTCGGGAACACGTCGCGAGCAAGTGGAAACTTCATCGCGACACGCAGTGTGCTCCTTCGTTCGATGGCTATGACTGAAGCAAATGCGAATGTGGTGCACGCAGCAGATGCGTGGGTGTCCATGAGCGCGTCTTGGCGCGGAAAGAGTAAGCAGAGGAGCCATGTTCGCGTTGTATGTGCGCATATGTGCTGGTGTCGACACGTATGCGCCAGGTTGCTCATGTGCGTACGTACTTCGTACAGGTCCTGGCACAAGCGAAGTTGCTCACCTCAGACAGCCAGGTCAGCGAACAGTAGGTACGCAGTTGCCGTAGGCATATACTTTGAAGACATCAGTCAGTGCGCGCGACGCTCTCGTACGGTACAAGAGCACACGCCATGAGTGAGCAAGAGCACACGCCATATGTGAGCGAGAGCAAGCGAGCAAGTTCACAGCAAGGACCTTGACAGTCGGTTGCTTTGTCATTAGCGACTCGAGCTGCTGGACTCGACGCGTGCAGGAAAGCTCGATCGCGCTGACTCATGTGGATACACGTCCTGTCTCTTTCAGCCAAGCAGCTGTTCAAGTGTGTGGGCTGCAAGCATCTGCGTTGTGGGCAATGAACGCAGCGTGAAGAGCAAGCGAAGCTTGCGGCGTTCGCTGCAGCAGCACAAGCTCAGAGAGGACGTGAATGCAGTAGTTACTCTTGCTCTTCAGTGGATAGCGCTACTAGGATAGGTAGAACAGCAGAGAAGTCCTCGGTCTGCTGTCGCCACGCGTGCCAGTCGAGCAGCGAGAGCGCTGTGCTGGTCGGTCGGTTGCGTCCTGGTCGAGCTTCTGGACGCTTGCATGCTTGGCGGCGATAGAGCCTCTCCATCCACCTCGTGCGGTTGTCAACGACAGGCGTGCGCGCGTCGATCCAACCTGCGTGTCTCGCCCCAATGGCTGTCGACACTCGCGCTGCTTAGCACGCTTGACGACCGAACAGGATGTATGATACACACCATCGCCACAATGCGTGCTCGATGTCACGAGGTCACGAGCGAGCGCTCATACAGTATGTACATTCGTGCTCACTCGCTGCAAGCAAGCGAGATGGTCGAGCGCTGCTCATGAGAACAGCAGTGAGCGATGCTGCGAGCTGATCATACGCGCAGGACTCCGAGGTGCTCGCTTGCGTGCGCAGGCGCCGTTGCTCGAGTGTCGCGCACAGCAGCAGATCCACAACGGGGTTTACTTCTGACCACACACACCTGATGGTCTGGCTCTGCATGAATGAATGAAGCCATGCGATCAGCGCGACACTTGCGTTGCTGGCACGACTTTACCAAACCGTAGCTATTCAAGCACCACGACGACGACCGTCAATGATGCCAGCGCTCTCGCTCTCATGAGAGGCAGCTGGCTGACGGCGTGGAGGCGAAGAGCGAAGAGCTGGCGGTGATCAAGGCAACGTTGAAGGCGAGGGCGAGTTGGTATAAACTTGTTAAGTTATATTATGATCATGATGTTAGAAGACGCAAAGTTTAAGATCTCTGTATGTGTGAGGTGGCTCTCAGCGCACAATGACGGCTGCGTAGTCGACGCTCTTGCCCTGGAGCGCGCGTGCGTCGAGCACGGCAAACTGCATCGAGGTCCCCGAGAGGATCTGCACGATGCAGCGCGTGCAGAAGATCACAGTTGCTTGATTCACGACTTTGGCTTGGTCTGGCGCCGCTTTCGCCGATGACAAGTACACGGTCTTGGCGACACAGCAGCGCGTGCAGACGCGCGCCGCGCAGATGCGGCAGTGCTTGCTCTTCGACGCACTCGAGCGCGCGAGCGAGAACTTGCTACTGCTAGTGCTGACGCTTGTAGCGCACAGCTCGCACTTTGCAGCAGTAGGGTCGGTCGACGTCCGAGTCGAGTCGGCAGTCGACGCGAGCGAGCCCGTGCCGTGCGCACTGTCTGTAGTACCGGACGACGACGACGACGACGACTGGAGCGAGCTCGCGTCGCACACTGCGTCGTCGCCTGCGACTGCGCGCAGCACGCGCGTGAGCTTCTTCATTTCGCCACTGTGGACGTTCTTCCAGACAGAGACCGAGATCTGCGCAGTCGTGGCCGCGGCGAGGCTCGCTGGCGCGTCGCCCATAGGACTCACGAGGCCGCGAATGAAGACTTCGACGCAGTCGGGCTTGCGCTGGCGGTAGATGTGGCAGATCGAGATCTTTGCGCGCACGATGCTCTGCTCAGTCAGCTCGCGGATCTCGGGCAAGTCGACCGAGTGGCGCAGTTGGTACCCAATGCGCTCGCCACTCGGTGTCTGCGCAAACCCGATCGAGTCGAGGTAGAGCGTATCACGCGGCCGCATGACGGCGCCAATGAGCAGCGGATGCGCTTTGATCGTCCACTTGATGCTCAGTTCCCGGAACGGATTCGACTCGCTCGGCTGGATGATCGGCGCTACGAGTGCCCAGTCGACAAACCCGTCACTCACGTACGCCGACTTGAGGCGCATGTCCCGCAGCGTCGGGTTGAGCGTCCCGTACAGGACGTCTTCGAGCGACCCAGGGATCGACCCGAACGTGAGCATCGACGAAATGACTTTGAACTCGTCACTGTCCGTGTCGTCACACCCACAATCGAGGTCGTCGGTCTCGGGGTCGTTGCTGCTCTCGCAGACGCTCGTGCTAGGAGTCGTCGTGCTCGCGCCGGAGCTCGTGCGGCGCTCGCGGTACACGCGCACGTCTTCGCGCTGCTTGATCTTCTTCCACCGGCGTTCGTCAACGACGCCGTCGTGGACTGTCAAGTGCTCGTGGTATTGCTGCACAGTGCGCTTCACGACTTCTTCAGCGGCAGCTTCGAGACGATGTGCGTCGTCTTGTGAGAGCACGACCGGTGGGAACGTGTCGGCTGGTAGCGGGTACTTGGCCATCGCT
>JAASFN010000720.1:0-14826 GCA_023333795.1 Globisporangium rhizosaccharum | reverse complement strand
TCATCGAAGCCGTGAGTGGCAAAGTGCCGTGGGGAACGAGCATGATCCCAGCCGCTATCAAGTTTCATGTGAAGAACGGCAGACTCCCGCCTTTGCCCGCCTCGATGACGCCAAAGCAGCGCGACTTGATCACGTGCATGACCAAGTTCGAGCCGACTGAGCGCGTGAACATGGCATTCGTCGTGAACAAGCTGGCAGAGTTTGCACAAGATGAGCGAGCGAGCAGTCTGTCGTAGCTGGAGCTGAAGTGAGCACCGTGCCTTACATTCATCAAGAGAATCTCTCAGTCTTGCGAGTCCACTTAGCGTATCTGATAGATTGTGCCATGACGCCATGGCATCTGCACTCACTTGCACAGACTCGTCTTGTGCACGTCGTGAGGGCAGCTTGCCCTGTGCGTTGCCTCGTCGGTAGAGAGCAAGCGGATCATGAGGTTGGACCAAATCAACAATCGCGCGTACAGAGTCTGCCCTTTGCCTCGACAGCACACATCACACCAACCTGCTGTCGCTCTGAGCGAGCGAGCAGAACCACCCACATAAGCTTCGCATCACTAACCTCTTCTATCCGAAGATCATGTGCATGGCTACTGCATGCGGCTTGATGATACGACAGACATGCTTGCACGAACTGAAGAGCTCGTGTCATTGCTCGCGGTCGCCAATGTCCTCGTTCTCGATCGAGTCTTGACTCGACAATGTTCCAATGCATCCACAGATGGCAGCAGCTCTCGCAATTCTGGTGGTCCATGCCAACAATACACTCGACGCAGTGTACGACGCATCCTTGCTGCCGTCAAGTTGCCAGCGCCGAACTGAAGCGAGTGCAAGCGATGCGCTTCGTCTTCGTAGGAAGGAACTGGCGGTCGTTGATCCACTGCTATGTGCTTGCTCGTTTCACGCTTCGTCAGCTCGGTCATTCGCGAGCCTGCTCTCTTGTGCTCGCAACCCTCAAGCCATCGCTGCTCTCCGCCACTGACCGTCCGTCTCGACACAGCCAGCACCATCAAAATACCCCAGCGACTCTTTCTCGCAACTGCAGTGCTCACGCTCGCGAGCTGCTTGCAGCGTGCAGATGCGTTCACGAAGAACGCCAAGCTCATTCCGAATGGCGAAAACATCCCAAATGCTCCAGCGCTCGGACACTCGGACCCAACTGGCATGGGCGGGACCAACAACTTTGGCGACGCGTTCCAGAAAGCAGGGAACGCGTGGACAAAAGAGCTCTGTCAAGCCGACACGGACGGCGACGGCTTCACGAATGGCCAGGAAATGGGCGATCCGTGCTGCACGTGGTCGACGACATCGACAGCTGAGCTCATCAAAGACGGCATCTCGCACCCGAGCGACAAGACCAAGACACCAACGAATGCAAAGCTCATTGCTGGCTGCTCAGCGGCTGGAGCTGCTGCTCCTGCTGCTTCCAGCACGACAACGACTGCAGCTCCAACAGTCACAAGCGCCAGTGCGTCGAACAAGTCGCCTGCTGCTTCTGCTGCAGCAGCAGCTCTCGTTGCATGTGCCGTATCCGCTCTTGTCGCAATGTTGACAACAGCGATGGCAATCAGTGGAGCTGGGTCTGCATTGGTCGGTTCAACCAGTGCTCACTCAGATGCTTGCATTGCGTGAGAAGCGTCCTCACTCACGCACTCGTTGCAAAGCGACGTCAACAACGACAGTGTCATCAAATCGCTCACTGTTCGCACACAGTTGCTGATCGATCGCACGGACGTCGCCGCAAAAGCAAGTGGCTCAAGCAAAGCAACGCTCCAGTCGCTCACGCTCGTTGACTCTGTGCATCACTCGTATCTTGATCCAGCAGACGTCGCCGCAGCAGCAGAAGCGTGTATTGCGGTGGTTCGTCGTCTGGAAAACTAGTCAGCATGCGTACTCCAGCTGGTGACACGGAAGACTAGAGACCACATGGTGAGGTGGCAAGTGCTCACGCAACATCGCTTGATACGCGCTGTATGCATGCGCCTTGGCTCATGGTCATCGCTGCGGAAAGGCATGGGCATGATCCGCCGAGCCGAGCCGAGCCCACAGATCGCAGTTGCTCCTCTGCATTCCCACATTTGCTGTCGCCTGCGCACTCACCACGCACACGCTCGCAGTCTCAACAACAACAGCACTGATGCACTCGCCACTTGTCTTTGCTACTGCTGCCGCTGCGCTCGCACTCACAGGCTCGCTGCCGCAAGCCGATGCGTACGCCAAGTACATCAAGCTCTTGCCGAACGGCGGGACGATCCCAGACGCACCTGCATGCGGACACCCTGATCCCGCCGGCATGGAGGGCGTGAACGACTTTGGCAAAGCGTTCAAGAAAGCAGGGAACGCATGGACGAAAGCGCTGTGTCAAGCAGACTCGGACGGCGACGGCTTCACGAATGGCCAGGAAATGGGCGACCCATGCTGCACGTGGACACCGACGTCGACTGCTGGACTCATCACGGACGGCATCTCGCACCCGAGCGACAAGACCAAGACGCCATCAAACGCCAAGCTCATTGCTGGCTGCTCCGCGTCTGGCACGACGACCGGCACAACGACCAAGACCACGACTGCTCCTGCTGCAGGCACGTCCGGGACACCGACCGCCAGTGGTGGCAACAAGACTCCCATGAACGGCACGAACGAGTCGGCTGGTGTGAACGACGTGCTTGCACCAGTGTCTGCTACTGCTGCACCAAAGACCTCGGGCGGCGGCGGAATGCCTGCTGACGACGACGAAGACGACTCGTCCGAGAGCGCGATGGTGACCAAGACTGGATCGAGTGCGTCGGTCGCTGGTGTCTCGATCACACTGTGTGTGTCGGCCGCACTGCTCGCTGTCAGTGTGTTCTAGAGCATGCGACGTTCGTATCTGTGTATATGAGAGACAGCGTGCTTGCGTCAGTCGTCCATGTAAAGGAGGACGCAAGCGCAGAAGTCGTAGAGTGTAGCGTCCATTTCAGTAAGACTGAATGAAAGAGAGACTTTCAATACTGACAACGTCAACGTCTGAGAACCTAGAGACAGTGTGAGCTTGCTCGTCCTTGTACTCCAGCACGACCGGACGCCAATTGCCAAGAGCAAGCTACGATCGTAGAACAAGAGCAAGTGTGTGTGTATGGAACGAAAACTGGACAAGAGTGAGAGCGAGAGGGCGCTTGCGTCTGTTGCAGCAGTGCTTATGGCGACGGGATGACCCACACGACGATCAAGATGACTACGAGCAATGCAATGATGCCGTACAACTTGCACGCCTAGTGACACACCAGATAGAATGAAACAGAGTCGCAAGCATACACAATGTCAGACAAAGTTGCACGCAACAGAGGAGGCAGCTGCAGACATCCTTACCTTCTTCTTCTTTGCGTTCACTTCGCGTGCGACTGCCTCTTGCCGCTCAATGTCTTGCTGCGCACGGTCCATTCGCTAGTAGGATCATTGTATCGAAACACACAGAGCGGTTAGTGTCACGAGCGACAACAAGCACAAGACAATGAGCTTATACATATGCGCGCACGTACGTTTCCGATGTCGTCGATCATGACGTTTTGCTCCACGACTTCGCCGTTGATCGCCTGTGCGTGGTTCTTCAGCCCTTTGACGCCGCCGTGGATCTGGTCGAGCAGCGCGTCCTGCCGCGCAAGGTCCTGTTCGCGACGGCGTTCGAGCTCTTGCGTCGACATTGCCTGGTAGTTGCCGCTGCTGCCGCTCTCGAGGTCGTCCGTGCTGCTGCCGCCGTCGTTGCGGTACATTGGGTGGTTCGATCGCGTCGCCATGTTTCTTGTGCGTGCTTGTGCGTGGGTGCTTTGTGAGTAGTGAAGAGCGGAGCCGAGGCGCTTGTGCTGCTGTTGGTGTCGCTGCTGCCAAGAGACGCACAGACGCAGCGAGGTGGCGTGCGACTCGAGCTGTTGCTGTTGTTGCTGTGCACGCTTCGAGCGGTATGCGACGTCTTCGTGGCGTCGTTCTCTGTGTGGGATAAAATATCACATATCGATTCTAGTTATTAAACAGCAACAACGTATATGTGCTATGCAAATCATTTATAGCGCACTGAGTTTCATCACTATCTGTTGGCTGGATTGCCAGTGTTTACGTTTTCGGATAGTGAAATAATCCAAGAGACAACACCGAGTGAACTGGATACTCGCCATTTGACCTTCTTCGACCTCGAGGTCAAGTTCGCTTGATCTCGGTGATGCACACACTTCGGCTCACATGTGCTAGCTCCAGCAAAGCTACTTGCTCCTCTAGTCGGAGAAGTCAATCGGTTCGAGTCCATCGATTGAGGGAGATAGCGAGAGAGAAGCGCTTGTAACGTCCACCAAGTCTGCATCGCTCACTCTCGATCGCATCCGCGTGTGTCTCGATTGCCTCTGCGTGCTAGTGAGTTGATCGAGGTCGTATCGCTCGCTCTTGAGTTCGTTGCTCAGTTCTGCTTTCGTAGTCAAGCCGAGAGCTCGAGCACGCTAGGACCTAGGATGCAGTCAACGACAGTGAACGAAACGCAAAGCGAGCTGAGCTCCGAGAGCACAATGTGCTTCTTGTCTCGACCGTCGAGCTTGTATCGCTACACCGCGACGTTGAAAGCCAATGCAGTGGCGTTCTGGTTCGAGGGCCGCAAGACCAAGCAGCAATGGGGCGAAGCGTCCTGGAACTGTGCTGCTTCACTACAGTGTGTGACTGACTAACGTTGTGTTGGCTGTACGACTGCCAGGACATCGGCCGAACGCAAGCTCTCGGACTTTGCGAACGCCGACAACACGATTCCGCAAGCGTCGCTAGAGGGCTACGTCACGGTGCGTAGAGCCTCGCAATTCAGTTGCATTGGCATTCATCGTGCACCTCAGTGCTGATAGAGACTGTGTATGCACTCGACAGTGCTTTGTGAACTGCTTGGAAATAGTGAGCTCGGGCAAATCCACCGAGTGTCGATGCGACCTGCTTTCTACAGTGGACGACGATTCGTGGGTCCTGCAGTTCACGATGCAGTTCATGATGTGCAGCCCGTGTGATGACCAGTATTCGCGTTCGAGATGAAAGCCGTAGTGCTCGAGCCAGTCGACATCCTTGCAGCCCAGCTGCGTGACGTGGTAGGCGAAGTGCCAGCGCTACAACAGCTCTTGGCGAACAAGCCGACGCTGACGACAACGACGGCGGCGATGTCAGTGTTGGCGCTCGAGACGATGCACGCAACAGCGGCTCATACCGCGCTAGTGTGGTCAGTGATGCCAGACACGCCATGCTATCGAGAGTTGCCGTCAACGTAAATGACGCGATTCGAGTCCTTCGTGACGGAGTGTACGCGATCAGCGGCAGTGCGGCGCCACACACGACCGCAACGAGTGGCTCGTTCACGCTCCAGCGGAATCGACTCGCAGTTCGCACAGTCAAGATCCGGAGTGGCAGTGCGTCTTGTCTTGCACTGCTTCTCTGCATGAGCGCGAACGACGAGCTTGAGATGCTGAACAACACGGCGCACGCAGCCAAGTCTGGCGCGACGATGCTCGTGTCCTTGGTCCAGTGATCATTCCTCGAGTGTACTCTCCTTCGTGTGAGAGCGTGGTTGTGGCTTTGGTCTCATCCAGTGCCAAGCTCTCGCCACCCGGACGAGCGCAAGACCTCGAGAGTCGGCATGTGCACCAAGCGCGGTGGAGTGTACAATCAGCGCTGTCTGTGTGTTCGAGAGAGAGATCCTAATGCTCGGAGGCTGTCTCTTCCTGAGCACAGACAAGTTGCCTTTCGTACTTTACCGCACGCATAAAGTACACGCAACTCCCTTTCGCTCTGAACGTTTCGTCTAGTTTTTTCGCTCCATGCAATTCCAAGTGTTGCAAGTCGAGCCATTTCTATTGTAAGAATCAGGTTGCGACCCACTTTGTATGCATGTGCAAAGGCACTTGCGTTTAGTTTTGAACCCTGTGTGCTTGCTTGCTTGCTTGTCGCTGGAAAGAAAGGATGGCGCGACATCGAGCGAGCATGAGCTGCTCACTCTCGGATCTACCGCCGTCCGCACAGCATCCGTTCCTCGACCACAACTACTAACGATGAAGACCACGACGTTCACGACCGCTGTCCTCGCAGCGCTCTGCCTCTCGCTCGCGACTGCGCAGACGACGCCGTCGCCGTCGCCGACGCAGCGCGTTGGCCCGACGCCTGGCACGCTCGGTGCGAGCAACGTCGCCGGCATCCCAGTCACGCCTGTGACTGCTGCGCCTGCTGGCAACGCTGGCGCGAATGACAGCGAGCCAATGAGCGTCAAGCCCGGTGCGATCGGCGCGACCTCTGCGCCTGCAAGCAACAGCAGCGCATCGAACAGTTCGACCGCAAAAGCGGGCAGCATGACCATGGACAGCAGCTCGAACAAGACGAGCGACACAGGCGGTAAGGCGTCGGCGTCGAAGAGCGACGTCACGACACCTGCGCCGACCAAGAGCGCAGCATCGAACGCGCTTGTGGCGACTGGATCCGTCGCAGCGTTCGCAGCCGTCGCAGTCGCGTACTTGCTGTAGAGTGCGCACGAAAGCGCGCTCTCGGTGCACGAATCGCCTCGTTTGTCTGTTTGCGAGTCGACTAGTCAATCGTCCAGCCAGTCTGTCAAGACACACTGCAGATAGGACGTCGTACTCGTGAGCGAGTCGCAACAGCAAGGACAAGTAGCTCGCGTTTATATATTTCATGTACCGTTGTCTCTGTGTGTGCTTGTTTGCTCAGCGTTGAGGAGCTCGGTTGGTAGTGTAGTGGACATCGATGCGGCTTGTACCTCGGTAGCTAGGACGAGCAGCCAGTCAGCTGGTCATTGCAAGCGAGCGATGGGTGTAAAGGACACACTGACGACACATGTGGCAGCAGTGTGGCGCTGGCACGTGAACAAGTGGCTGTTCGACTGGCTCTGAGTTGCGTGCGCGTGTTGCTCAAGATCTTGGCAATCGACAGACAGTGAGAGCATGCGCTGCTTGCTTCTCCCACGACTGTGTGGACGCGAGACGTGCCTCTGCAAGTGACACCAGTGCAAGTGGCTGAGGCGCTAGCCTTCTTTCATGGATAGATGTATAGACTAGCATCTGCTGTTGCTCGAATATCAAGTCTATCCACACCAAATACATTTCGATAGTGCAAGAGTCGATACTTGAAACATGAAACACATGTGATAATACACTTGATCCATCGCTTTGAAAAGCAATGCGAACCAGACTCGACGCCAGCCTTTGCGTTGCGCCAGCTGGGCTCAACGAACAACACACCACTTGCTCGCCTTCATGGCAAGCAGCGCTGCTTGCTCGCTTGTACGACCGGATGTTGCTTGCTACGCATGAGCTCGTGCGTGCGAGCGCTGCACTTGTGCCGCAAGCGCCCCATTCCGCAATTCGCGCTCCAGCAACCACATCCAGCGACAACAACACCACTCACCACCACCACACTCCACAACTCCAATCAACGCTACACTATGAAGCTCGCTCTCCGTACGCTCGCTCTCCTTGCGCTCGCTGCCGTCGCGTCGGTCCACGCTGCGAACGACGCGCGCAATGCATCGGACTTTATCTCGGGTGTCGGTGCACCGTTGGATACTGCCGGCAGTGGCGCTGTCAGTGGCGGCCCGAGCAGCGTTGTTGGGACCGTCGCGCCTGCGAATCTGACGTCAACAAGCAAGAACTCGACAACTTCGACAACGCGCAAGAACTCGACCTCGACAACGTCGGGATCGTCCAAGACCGATGCGAGCACCACCATCAGTGGTGGCAAGACGAACGCGACGGCGAGTACACCAGCGCCAACGACATCTGCCAGTGCGAGTGCTGGTGTCGTTGCGAGTGTCGTGGCGATTGCGATCACTGCTGCTGCAGCGCTGCACTAAGTCGAGAGCGCATCGCCTTGTTTGTCCAAGTCTGTCTCGACAGGGTTTGTGATCTCATCTGCATACGTTGTTCCAGTCATATACGTCTCGTACACATTGCATTGTCCTTGCATTCGATCAACGACAAACACAGTTGTATCGGATAAATACGTTGGATTGCTCTGGTCGCCATCATCATCGTCGCAGGTGCGTCCGAGACTCGCTCACTCGCTGCCTCTGCTGCCGCGAGCGCAATGGGTCGGTCCAGAGGATATACACCACCCTTGTGTCTGTCGTGTGTGTGTCCTGTGTCGTCTCGCTCGTTCTCTTTGGCTCTGTCTCGTGGCGCATGCAGACTGGACGCTCCAGTCTCGACGCTCTCGGTCGCAATCAATCGTCTCATGAACTGCGAGACGTCGAGTCTGAACGGTGGGTTGCAACCAGTTTGCACGCTCGCGCAATGCGCTGACGCCACTGCGAAGACGCGGTTGACAGTCGAAGATCCTGCTGCTGCTTACTGCACGACGCAGTTCTCTTTGCTGCGCCGTCCAACAAACGACTTTTCTTTCTCGAGCAGCATCTTCTGCGTCATTTGAGCTGGAAGCGCACAGAGAAAGAGTGGACAAGGCGTCAATATGGTGTGACGATATCGTGACGACACCACTAGCAGTCACTGGCAGTGGACGTACGATTCAGACTCATGAGGAACGCGTCGCGAGCGATCGTCTCGAGTGCGCCGTTTGTGTTCTCCGATGTCTTTGCACTCGTTTCTGGAAACAGACATTTTGACAAACCCAATTGGCAGATAAACGATCAGCACTTGTCGGATATTCGCAGCAATATCAGATAATTGGGACGTACCGATGAAGCGGCAGTTGTACTGATTCGCAGCTGCTTGCCCTTCTTCAGACGACACGACGCGGTTCGGGAGATCGATCTTGTTGCCCACGAGCAGCATCGCAGGCATGTGCGGCGACGAGTACTGGCGAATGTTGTTCATCCAGTAGCCCACATCTGCAGCAGCAATCAGTCAGGCATAGCGTTGTCAGTCAGTCTGCACCGAATAGTGCCAGCGGAGGCAGGACGGACGCAACAACACCAGAGGCTCAAGCGCAAGACGTACTGTCGAATCCCTTCTTGTCGCTCACGTCGTAGACCAAGACGATGCCATTTGCGCCTTTATAGTACGCTGCAGACACACACCAGAGTCTGTTAGTACCGACCACAAAGACGCTCATACAAACAAAACGACAGCGAGACGTACTCGCAGTGATGCGGTGGAAGCGCTCTTGACCCGCTGTGTCCCAGATCTGCAGCGTAATGTCTTCATCTGCAATCGTTGTGTGCCGGAGCTTAAAGTCGACACTGTAGTTCATACATTCGGATACACGAGCACAAATGGATAAATCAGTCAATTGTCCGACATTTTCATAGAGGAATGCTCGTATAACCGACTTTGTGTCGTACGTACCCAGCAGTCGCCAGCATCGACTCGGAGAACTCGTCGCCCGAGAACACGCGCATCAAGCTCGTCTTGCCCACGCCTGCGACGTCCAGACACAAAGTCACACAGTCACATCAGTCAGTCAGTCAGTCCGTCCGTCAAACAGACGCAACACAGTGGCCGAGAGCGCTCCGTACCGCTATCGCCCAAGAGCAAGAGCTTGAGCTTGTGCCGCTTCTTCGAGACCACTGGCACTGCGCTGTCGCCAGCGCTGTCGCCGGCTGCTTTCTCGCCTCGACTCGCGCCAGTGCGCAGACTCGCGTTGTCCGTTCCACTCGCGCGAAGACTGTCGAGCGCAGGACTCGAGGCTTTCAAGAGCGTCCCAGACGACGACCCAGACGCGAGTGACGGCGTCTTGGTCTTGAACACTTTGGCTTTGAACATCGAGGCTCGCGCAGTCAGCGTCTTGCGCGTCGAGAGCTTCTCAGCTTTGAGCTTGTGGTCTTCTTCTTCCTCCATCTTCTTCTCTTCGAGCTGCTCTTCTGTGAGTTGCGTCGTCGCACTCGCGTCTTTGAGCATGAGGCTGTTGTCGACTGAGAGCTGGAGGCCCTCGGACAGCGCATCGAGGGCTTTTGCAGACAGCGCACCAGTCGGTTGAACGACTTCGACTTTCTTCACACCGACGATCTTGCTGTCGTCCTGGAGCTTCGAGACGTCGACAGGCGCCGAGCCGACGAGGTAGATCTTGGACAGCGACGTCGCACGCTTCACGATCTCCGCTGTGTCCTCCGGGTCGTCGACTGCGCCAGCGCTGCGCTGCTCGAGCGACGAGAACGAACAGCTCCGGCGGCGACCGGTGCTGCTACGGCTATGGTCGTCAGCATCGCCATCGCGCTCCATCTCGGCGTGCTTGCGAGCGCTAAAGCTCCGTGCGCGGAGCCGCATGTCGCCAGCGCTGCCGCCCGAGTCGCTGCGGCTCCACGTCGGGTCGTGGCCGCCGTCGACAATGTCGATTTCGCGCTCGAGTGCTGCGAGCTGGTACCGCTGCTCGTCGCCGTCTTCGTGGTCGTGGTACCGACGCCGCGAGCTCCGCGACGCGCGGCTGTTGTCTGAACTCGCGTCGTCGTCATGGTCGCGCGAGGCGTCGTGGTCGGCAGATGTCTCGGCTGCGAGGATCGAGCGACTGCGCGTGCGGCCGCGGCTCTCGACTGCTGCTTCCATTTCGAGCTCCCACGCGCGCTGCGCTGCTGCTTCGTCGTCCATCTTGTGTCTGTGGTTGTGTGTGTGTGGTTGGTGCGCTCTCTTAGTTGGTTGACTGGCTGTAGGTGGATGAAAGTGCGTGTGTGTGCGTGTACAGCCAGAGACGGACGCACTGCGCGTGAGCGATTGATCAAGCGAGCGAGCGTGTGGGGAACGAGGGGACAGCGGCAGCGAGCGCTCGCGCTTCTCTCTCTCTCTCTCTGCCTGCTTGCGCTGTGACGAGTGACGTAATGGAGCGTGTGCAGCGCGGCGAGAGGTCTTCTGGGCAACAATCGCCGTCGAGCCGATGTCAGAAAGTGTTTTGTCAATCAAGTAGGTAAAATGCCTCTCACAAGTCGAATCACCCGGTCGAACTCCCTCGATTATTTCGCTCTCGCTTGTCGACAGACACGGGAGTGTGTTTTGTGTGGTGTGATGTGGTGGACAGCAGAGTGGTGGTCATCTGGATTTCAGCGAATCAGCGTGCTGGAAATGAGCGTTTTTCAGCGAATCAGCGCAACAGCTTTGTCTCTTGCAGGGCTAGGGATCTTCAAGCATTACTCACGCTCGCACAAAAACAGTAATTTACACAACTAGCCATACCCTCAATTCGACTTGTACATACAATTTTCGAGATATCATATCGAAGTGCACCCTCTTGAGCGAAATGGTACTCGCTGCAGCGCGCGAGACACGACAACCTGCGCGTTCCGACCCATGCACAGCCACACATGGCGAGCTGCCACCGCATCTCACGTCGGAGCAAACGACCGACCAAGCGATTGAGCACGGAGAGCGCACGTTCACGTGGCGGTGCTGCTGCGTCTGTTGTCGTTGTTGTCAGTATGTAGCCTTTGCATTGACTCGCATTGACTCGTACTGACTGCTTCTTCTGCTGACTTGCTCCATCTTGAGACGAGAACGAGAGACTTGTCGATCGTCATTGACAGCCTTCTCATGGCGGTGCTGGCTCACGTAATGAGCTGCTACGGTCGTGATCGATCGAGATGGCAACGCTGCTGCGAGTGGTGCTGCTTGTGGTGCTTGGAGTAGACCGAATGACTCGACAGCTGGTGCTATTACAGTACCGTCCGCTTGGGCTACACACATGGAGCGCTTGTGCTCCGTTCCTGATCGATGGGCACCATCTCTTCACCCACGCGATCTCTTTCGCGTTGCCACACATCAGCCACATCAGCTAAGAATACACACTCGTCTTCATCATCATCATCATCTCGTGAGCTCTTGACGCTTCGCCCAAAGCGCACAAGCGTGATGCACGCCAAGTCACCGCTGCCACCTTCGCTCGCGCCGTTCAAAGGCGAGGCGTTCCCGTCGTATGTGCTCCAGCGAGTGTCACGCGGCATAAGTGGTTGCACACCACTGCAAACTGGATCAGCCCTGACAACACTCGCTGGCGCTGAGTTGGCAGCAGCTCGACGGAGTGTACATCTGTCGCCAACATTGTCCGTGGCAGCACCAAGTCTAGCACTCTCGAGCGGATCTCCTTCGCTCGTCTCGCACACCACCGCAGCTCAGACATGTCAGTCGGCGCCGCCATCGCGTACTGTCACCTCGCCACTTGGTTCATCCTCGACGCGCGGGTCACGCACACTCCAGCGACCGTCTCTCTCTGACCAGCTCCGCTCGATCTCTCAAGGCGCGCAGGACATCACGACACAGCTCAAGACCACGTACAAGCTCCAGCCAGGTGCACTCGCAACACCGACACTCTGTGCCTCAGGTGCGTCGTCAAGTGCTACAACAGCAACAACAGTGCTGCTGCAAGCAACAACAGTCGGGATCACAGTCGGGAAGCTCGCGTGCCGCTTCCCGTGTCCAGTGTTCTTCCTCCAGGACCACTGCGCGTTCCTGTTCCAGCACCCGTTCGCCACAAGAGAGATCCAAATGGTGATGTTCTACCGCGATATGACCCACGCGAGTGTCACGCTGCGCGACAAGAGCTTTCGCTTTCGTGTCCCGCGCGTGCTCGAGCAGTTTGGCGACGACTACAACCCTCGGAACCCGCAGCACGCGATCCAGATCGTCTTTGCAACGATCTCAGAGACTGAGCGCGCCAAGCAGTTTGTCAACGAGCGGCGCATTGGCGCCGGCTCCTAGCACCGCCACAGCAACTACAGCGTCGTTAGTCCTCTCGAGTCTCAATGAGCCACCTACGTGGTCAACAAAGATGGTCCTAAGCAGAGGCAACGTGGAACGAGTCGCCATGCATTCGCGCGTCCTACTTGCTACGTCCTACAGCTCAGCGCAGCTTGCAGGAGCTAGCGAGTCAACTAGACACGTAGAGCGAGCCATCATCAAACGAATCGAGACCGCAGATCGTGCAAATGGTGTCATCGTCATCTTCGTCCCTTGCGTCATGTAGCGCCGTCTTCGTCAACCTTGTAACCTTGTGGCTTCGTAACGCAGTGGCATCATCCCCAGTGTTCACGGCAACGAGAGCGAGTGGAGTACGAAGAGCAGACAGCGCCATCATCCTCATCCGCATCATCATCATCATCAGCAGCAGCAGCATCGTCTTGGAGCGTGAGGCGTGAGGTGGTGAGAGGTACGAAGTTACGCAGTGCCGGGCGGAGCTTGAGCCTTTGAGCGATAGCGTAAGACGACGAGAGACGACAAGAGCCATTACCACCAACAGAACACAACAGCAGGAGCAGGAGCAGGAGCAAGAGCGAGACAGCCAAGCAACCAGTACAGAGCAGCAGGAGTGCAGTATGCGGCCACTGCATGCGCAGTAGCAGCAGCAGCGTCGTCGTCCAGATCAACCGCGAGCGGCAAGCGACCAACACTCAGAGGAACAACCACCACCACTAGGACGGAGCACTGCGAGACACGCACACACTCTCATGCCCCCACTCTCACACTCATAGCCACACTCGCACACACAGCCAGACACACTCAACAAACCTGCGACGCGTCCGTAGAAGTCGATGCCGCGTCGGCCGCGGCACCACTTGGAGCCGACGGCGCTGCACTGTCCGCTGCGCCAGTCGCTCCTGCAGCTGCTTGGTACTGCTGGTACGCCTCGGCACTCGCTTGTGCGGCTGCACCAGTGACGCCCCACGCTGCATTCGCAGCGTCGACGCCATAGTACGCTGCGTACTCGTAGTAGCCGTTCCAGTACGCATTCGGGTCGTTCGGGTCCGCAGTCGTTGGGCCAGTTGTCGTCGCGGTCGTCGCTGCTGCGCTCGGTGCCGCTGCCGCCGCTGCTGGGTCGGCCGCTGCAGCGTACTGCTGCTGCTGGTAGTACGCGTCGTACTGCCCTGGCGCTGCTTGCGCTTGACCGTACGCACCGTACTGCTGCTGCTGGTCGTAGCCGCCGCCGCCGTAGCTCGCACTTGCACCGTATGCACCACCACCACCGCCGCCGTACGCGCCACCACCATAGCCTTGGCTCCCAGCGCCTTGAAGCACAATGTTGTCGACTTCGTCCTTTGCGCGCTGGAGCATCTCGGCCGGTCCTTGGATCGAGATCGTGCGCACTGGTGGGTTCGAGCCCGGGTCTGGGACTGTTGGGATCTGAATCCGCACGTAGCACCGGTCCTGAATGCCCTTGATCGTCTCGCCGCGCTTGCCAATCACAACACCGACGCGGTCGTTCGGGATCTGCATGTAGATCGTCGAGCTGCCGTACGCACCGCCGCCACCACCACCACCGCCGCCAACGCGCGGACCACTGTCGTCGCTCAAGATCGACAGGATCTCTTGTTTCGCGGCTTCTTTTGCGCCGAGCGTGCCGCGGATCGAGATCAAGCGCATGCTCGGGTGGTTCGGATCCGGCGTCTGCGGGATCGTGATGCTCGAGCCCGTGCGCATCTGAATGCTCTTGATCGTTGCACCGCCGCGGCCAATGATCAAGCCAACGCGCTCGTTCGGGACGTGGAGCTCCATCGTGTCCGTGCCATCTGGATTGATCCCGCCGTAGCGCGCCATGCGGTCATTGTCGTCGCGCTCGCGGAAGCTGCCGCGACCACCGGCCATGCGCTCGTCGATCAGGTTCTGGATCATTGTCTGCGCGCGCTGGAGGGCGTCCTCTGTGCCCGAGATGTTCACGTACCGGTGCGGCGTGGCCGGCGCACCTTCTTCTTCCCGCACAATCTGGATGTGCGCGCCAGACTTGAGCTGCAAGTCGCGGATCGTTTCGCCGCCGCGCCCAATGATGTAGCCCACGAGGTCGCGCGGCACTTGCATGTCGGTGCTTGCGTCGCGGCTCGGACCACTGCCACCGTAGCTGCTTGGACCACCGCCAGCACCACCGCCGTAGCTGCTTGGGCCGCCACCGCCGTAACCGCCAGGAC
>JAASFN010000719.1:0-14834 GCA_023333795.1 Globisporangium rhizosaccharum | reverse complement strand
GCCAAGTGCCCCGAGATGATCGCCACGGCCAAGACCATGAAGTTCGCGACGTGCACGTTCGCCGTCTCGGGCGTCGACATCCCGCTCAACGAGTGGGTCCCGAAGATCACTGGCGCGTGTGATGCGAGCGCGAGCGCCAGTGCGACGTCGGCTAACACGACCACGGACGCAAAGTCGAGCAACTCGACTGCCGCAGCAGGCGCGACGTCGAGCAACTCGACTGCGGGCGCAAACAGCGCGACGAAGAACACGGTGACTGCGCCAGCAGCGACGACTGCCGCGCCAACTACGGCTGCGCCGACTACCGGATCTGCCAGCGCGGTCACGTCCCTCAGCGCCGCGGCTGTCGCAGTCGGCTCGGTCGCCGCCTCGTTCCTTCTGTAAGCAACTAGCGTCCAAGCACTCAGCGCGTAGCGTAGACGATCGATGGAGCGCTTGACAGGACACCGTCACAAGTAGCAGCAGCGGCAGCAACACACTGCATAACTAGACTAGTACTATCTGTATTGTTTGACCCACTCGCCAGCTGCACTATCAGTTCGTTTGATGTGCCGTTCCGTCACGCTGGCATCTGTCTCTCGCTCTGCTACGTGGTTGGCACGAAGCTTCAGACGACGACGCGTGAAGCACGAAGCATGACGCGAGGAAGCTTGACTGGCACTAGCCTCTGGGTTCGCCAGTAGACACTTGACTTGGTTTGACTATGCCGAGCGATGACACCAGCTCCACCAAGTCAGCTGTTCTCTTGTGCGAATCTCGTCAGGTAGCTAATACAAAAGCTAGTGTGATGCATGCTTCTTTCCCACAAGACCAGAACAACCGAACGACGACTATGCGAGCAGACATGCTCGAGCACAACACACACACGAAGCTGCTCGTTCAGTCACTCGACGATCTGCGCGCGCTCGTCCACACGCACCTGCTCGCTCGCGCACTGCGTTCATTGCCGCTGGAAGCATGAAGACTATTGCGCTGCTCGTTGTTGCAGCAGCTGCGACGCTCACACCCGCAGCGACTGCCGAGGTGTGCGCATTCGCCGAGCTCGCGCCGACGTTCCTCGACATCCTCGACCCAGTCTACGCGTGCTCGGACGCCACGGGCTACAACATCGTGCCGCCGACGGCAAAGCCGACAGCAGCGCAAGGCGCAGCGATCTGCGCCAAGTGCGCCAAGCTCATCGCTGTGGCATCAAAGAAGACGTTCCCAGCGTGCACGCTCAAGCTCGACGGCGTCGACGTGCCGCTGAACGAGTACTTTGGCGGCATTGTGCGCACTTGCGGCGACACACTGCGCTCCACGGATGCAGGCTCTGGCGCTGGATCGCCGATCACGAAAGCGCCAACTGTCGGCGCGACTGTCGCACCCGCCAACATGACGACCACAGGCGCAAAGAACGCGAGCAACGCGAGCTCGAACGCATCGTCGTCTGCTGCAAAAGCGAGCGATGCGACGCCAGCGCCAACAACGTCGAGCAGTAGCAACATGGCGTCGCAAAGTGCAGCAACCGTCATTGTCGCGTCGATGCTCGTAGCGTGCGCGCTCTAAGCAGGTCTCTCTCTCGTATCCCCACCATCATCCGTCCAGTCCGTCCGTCTTCTCTCCAACGCCTTCCAATAGCACGTGCTCTTGTAACAAGCCACTCACTTTTCACTCTTTATCCACGACTCGCTCATGTTCGTACTAGAGACTGCGCTCTTTGCAAGTGCGCCTGTGGTCTGCGCTGCCTGCTCGTCTCGCCAGGGCGGCTCTCTCTCTTGGCTTGACGCACTGAGCAGGGGCGTGTGTGTGTTGGTACACGTCGTTCTCTGTGCTACGCCTCAGCGTTGGAGCTGCCCGAGTCCTGCGTAGCACTGCTATTCAAGTGTCTTGATCGTCAAAAAGAGCTGGCTTGAGTGGTGGTTTCGCAGTTATTGGTGATGATAATAGACAAGAGGCGACATTGATCGACTGTGGCGCTGGTCGTGGCGGTCGCGGCGAGTTGAGCGCGACGACTTCGTGCGTGTGTGTAAGCATGGACCTCTCGGCGCTCTGGTCGCACGAGCGCACGCGGCTGTCGATGCAGACAGACGACGTCGCTGGGACGAGTCCAAGCCGAGCAGCAGCGCTGCACCACGGCACTGGTGCGTTTGACATCTCGGACGCGATCGCAGAAGAGCGGAAGGACTCGAGTAGCCACCATGCGCAGCAACACCGCAGTCTCACTCGTACAAGCGGCGGCGCGACGCCAGGTGCATCGACTGCTACGAGCAGTGCCAACCACCAGTCGCACCAACAGCAGCAAGTGGTCGTCGCGTCGACGCTGAAGCGCCGAAGCACAGTGTTCGCCAAGCGCGACGTCATCTTCCGCAAGCTCGTGGACGAGAGCGTGCTGCCGGCCATGGACGCAGTCGCGACAGTGCAGAACTTCTTCGATTGCAACGAGTTCGCCATGGAGTACGCCGACCGCGCACCGAAGCGGTTCATCGCAGCACCGGTTGCAAGCGTGACAGGCAGTAGCAGTAGTGCGAGCGCTGCCGCGCCAAGCAATCTGAGTGCACTGAATGGTGTGCCTGGAAGCAGCAACAGTACCACCGTGACGACAGTAGCGGCGCTCGCATCGCCACAGAAGCGAGAGAAGCGATCGTCTATGGCTGTGACGACTACGACGACACCGAGAGCGAGCGCAGCAGCGGCAGCGCGCGTGCACCCAGCAAACAGTAGCAACCCCGCAGGCACACTCGGAGCTCGAACGAGCAGCTCGGAGCTCAGTGCGCCAGCCACCGCAGCGGCAGCAGTAGCAGCGATGCCCAAGACGTCGTTCTTGAGTCGCAAGAACGGTCGCAAGAAACCTGCGCTCGAGTTCAGCAGCGCGCGCGGCGCGTTCCGTCCGTACGTCGGCGACATGTTCAGTACGCGCGGCGACTACATCGATGGCATGCTGTACATGTCACGGATGAAGCGGAGTCACCAGCTCACGTTCGGCGACGTGCTCGGCAGTGGTGCGAACGCGCGAAGGCTGTTTGGCATCGCTGGGAGTGCGCTCGGCGATGCCCTCGACTTGGTGCGCTCTGAAGGCGGCCGCCTTGTGCTCAAAGACGCGGTCTCGGACGCACTCGCATCGTCAGCAACGTCAGTCGCTTCGTCAGCAGCGCCGAGCAGCTCGTCGAGTCCGTCAACTATGACACCTGCTGCGAAGCACAAGTCGTTCACTGGCTCGTTGAGTGGCAGCAGCGCCGATGCGCTGGACGACGTGCAGACGCAGCAGCGACGGCGGTGCTCGCTCACACTGAGCAACTGGAGCTCGAACCCAGAGAACGCTGCACTGATGGTCCAAGAAGGCGTCGTCGATGCGCTGATCGTGCTCTGCAGAGCGAATGACAGTGTCACGCGACTGCACTGCGTGACTGCGCTCATGAACCTCTCGCACGTCGTGGAGCTCCGATCTGTGATTGTGCGGCAAGGCGCAGTGAAGACCGTCGCGGAGATCGTCGACGACAGCGAAGACGCGACGCTGCGCACAGCGTGTGCGGTCACACTCTGCAACCTCTGCTGTCTCGAAGGCGGCGAAGAGGTGCTCGTCGAAGACGGTGCTGTCAGCGCGCTGTCCGTGCTCATTGCCGAGCACCCGAAGGTTGCACTGCTCTGCCGCAGCGCACTGTTCAACCTCACGTGCGTGCGTGAGCCGTACCCAAAGATTGAGAGCGTGCTCAAGCTCTTCCTCTCGCTCACGAGCTCCCGCGGCGCGATCACCACTAGCGCCGGCGCTGCGTCAGCACTAGGGTCATCCGCGTCGCCACCTTCGACTGAAGACTGCGACGAGATCACCGCCAAGGCGCTGTGCAACCTGTCCAACTTTAAGCGCATTCGCCTGCGCCTCATGGAGGAAGGCGTCGTGAACGCCATTGGGTCCCTCATTCACATGCACACGCCAGACATCCAAGAGATGCTCGCGTACGTCCTGCGCAATCTCTCCGCCGTGCGCGCGTGTCGGAGCGAGATGGTCGCGAAAGGCTGCATGGGTACGCTCGTTGCGCTCACAGGCGTCACGAGCGCTGCGGCAGCGAAGCTCCTCATTGCCAGTACGCTCTTCAATCTGAGCAAAGAGCCTGGCAATCGCCTCCGCATGGTCTTTGAAGGACTCTTGTTGCTCGTGAACGAGCTCTGTCGCGGCCCAGCTGGCTACGCCGGCGGCGAAGCGCTCCGAGCAGTCTGTGCGCGCACGCTCTACAACATCTCGTGCAACGATGACACGCGCGTGAAGCTCGTCGAGCGCGACGGCGTGAGCATCCTCTCGGCACTCTCGCGCCGCTCGAGTGACAGCGACGCGAAGAAGATGTGCACGCTCGCGCTCTGCAACCTCCTCGGCGTGCAGCAAGCAGCAGCTGATATCATGAACGCCGGGGCGATCACCGCGCTGATCCAGCTCAGCATGGCACCGGACCAGCCGCTCGAGACGAAGCGGCTGTTTGCAAAAGCGCTCCACGGTCTCTGTGAACACAGCGAGACGCGCGACGCTGTCACGCGCGCAGGTGTGATCCCAGCGCTGCTGTACCTCAGCAGCATCGGTGACAGCAGCAGCGACGCACCGTCATCGTCGCTCGAGAGTGGCGCAGGCGTGAACACTGCGCTAGTGACGGAGATCCGCGCACGGTGCACCGCGGCGCTTGCGTGTCTCGCAGCAGACGACGCACTTGCTGTGCACGTGTGCAACCTCCAGGTCGTGCGGTGCGTGACTGCGATCCTCGTGCGCGAGCGCTCTCACGTCGCGATCGAGCGCTTCTGCTGCTCGTGTCTGAGTCTTTTGTGCCGCGACGAAGAGTGCGCGCAGCTCATGGCAGATGAAGGCGCCGTCGAGGTCGTGCTCTCGACGTGCATGGCGACGCAAGACCTCGAGACGAAAGCGTGCTGCTGCCACGTGCTCGCGAGCATGTCGTGCCACGCGAGCTGCTGCCTCGCACTCGTGCGCATGGGCGTCATCTCGGTCCTCGCGACGCTCGCAAAGATCAAGGAAGACCGCGGCATCCAGCGCTGCTGTGCGATCACACTCGCAAATCTCTCGGTCGAGCCATCAATCCGAGACGTCCTCGTGACTGCGAGCATCGTCGCGATCCTCGCACTGCTGAGCAACTCGTACAGCGAAGAGAGTCAGCGCGACTGCGCCAAAGTCCTGTGCAACCTCTCGTGCGTCCCAGGACACGAAGCGCACCTTGTGCGCGAAGGCGCGATTGGCGTGCTCATGATGATCAGCATGGTCCGCGCCGTGAGCAGTGCGACGAAAGACACGTGCGCCCGTGCGCTCTTCAACTTGCTCAACGCCGAGACGATGAAAGCCATGGTCCACGACGGGCTCGTGAACGTGCTGCCTGCGTTTGCGAGTCTTGACGCCGCTAGTGGCAGCAGTGGGTCGTCGTTGGCCGCTGGAAGCACGGCAGCAGTTGCATGGACAAACGCTGAAGTCGTGACGCTTGTGTTCATGAAGCTCGTTGAGCACCCTGTTGGCCGGAATGCGCTCTGCGTCGAGAGCGCAGCTCTAAAAGCGCTCTTTGCGCTCATGGAGCGCAGCGGCACTGCACACGCAGCTGGACTCCAGCAGTGCTTTGAGAGTCTCCTCTGTGAGCTCGTGTTCTACGACAACTCGCGCCTCCCAAGCGTCCACGCAGGTATCATCGACGCGCTCCACAAGATCGCAGTGCGCAACAGCAGCGCAACGACAGACGCGACTGGGACGTGCTCGACCAAGCGCCTTGCGCTCGTGCTCTTTACGCTCGCACAGCACGACAACACGCGGCTCGCAGTCGCGTCGTCGACGAGCATTGCGACGCTCACTACGTTTCTCAAGCGCCACGCTCCGACGCCAACGTGCTCGAGCGGCGAGTGCGTCGTGTATGCCGTCTCGACGTTCTGTAGTCTTGCGTGGCACGACGCCACGCGCAGTCGACTTGAACATCCTGAAGTCTCGAGCTCACTAGTGCACTTGCTATCGCCCGACAGCGACAGTGGCGCACACGCGACACACAAGCTCGGGTACTACCCTGCGCCAGCGATCAAGACGACAGTGCTCACGCTATGCTGTCTCTCCCAGAGCCAGGAGCTACTCGATACGATGCTCCACGACCGCATCATCGACGCGCTCTACGGCATCTTGAACACAGACTCGCCGCAGTTCTGTGCGCAGAACGCAGAGCTCGTGCGCGACAGCGACTTTGTTGCACTCGTGTGCATTCTGTTCCGGCAGCTGAGCCACGCACCGTCGTTTGGCGCAATGGTGAGCGCTCGCGCGTCGCTCGTGGTTCCACTGCTCTCGACACTCACAGCGCTCGTTGCAACGAGCGATCCAGACTCGAGTCTCGACTGCGCTGACGCGCTCTGCAGCGCTGCATTCGCTGTTGTCAACACTGCAACACGAGGTCTAGCGACTGTAGCAACTGGGACAATATCACAGCACAGCTCGAACGTGTGCGCATCGCTGGTCTCACCGAGCGTTGTCAAGACGATCGACGCGCTCATGTCGGATGCGCAGCTGCCGGAGACGCGCTGGCGCTGCGCTGCGAGTCTCTGGGCATTCTCGTTCGTGCCGGAGCTCCGAATGCGTCTTGTCTCGCTCGGCTGCACGCGCATCCTTGTGAACGAGTCGTACCGAAGCGAGTCAAGCGCGTACTTGAGCATCCTCAAGTGCTGTGCAGGCGCGCTGTGCAACTTCACGATCACATCACCATCGCCATCGACACCTGGCGACGCAGCAGCAAACACACACGCATCAAAGATGGTCGAAGAAGACGCTGTGCCAGCGCTCCTGGCGCTCTCGAAGCTCGAGAACGCTGAAGTGCGCGAGCATTGCACACTCGCGCTCACGAACCTGTCGGGTCAGTCGCCCAAAGTCGAAGTCGGTGCAGTGTCAGCATTGCTCTCTCTATCGCTCCAGGCTGTGGCATCAGGTTCAGCGTCGCATCCGAATAGCCACGGGTTCCACTCGGCAGTTCGCCGTCCTGGATCTGCTACTGCTCCTCACATGAGCGCGCTCTGTCGCCCGCCGATCGTGTGTGGCGACCGACACAAACTGTTCTCGCGCCTGCCCGAGTTCGTCATGGCGATCGAGCGCAGCGAGAGCGTCGGTGAGAAGAAGTTTGAAGCCGACCTCGTTGCGAGCACACCGCCGCCACCGCATCTCCCAACGATCCCTCCTGAGCTCGATGCAAGCGACAGCAGTCATGCACATCAAGCTGGAACTACTCCGAATGAACCGGAAGAGCTGTTGCCGCAGAGTGTGAGTGATCGAGACACTGGCGACCGAAGTGACGATCCACGCGTCCTGGTCGTGAAGACGTTCGCCAAAGTTGATCCATCTGAGAGCCGTCTGCTCGGCGGCGGCGCAGACACAGACGACGGCAGCGACGACATGACCGACCCACAGTTTGACGCTTTGGCAGCAGCTGCAGCGACTGCAAGCCACGATGACGCGCGACTCGAGCATGAGGGTACGTGCAGTGGCAACAACGACAACAGTAGCAATGGCGGCGACCAGGACGATGCCAGCGAACAGGGCGAGACAGTCGGTCAGCTGCGCAAAGGCGTGCTACTCAAAGGCGGCAGTGGTGCCGGGTACTCGCTCTCACCGCTCTCGCGCGTCGTCGTGCGCAAGACGCAGACTGCGCAAGCAGCAAAGAAGTTCAAAGAACTCCGAGCAAGGCAAGCACTCAACAACAACGAGGGCTCGTCGCTCGCGCCAGCTGCTTTGTCCGACATCTCGAGCGATGTGGCTACGCCTGGTACTACCAGCCGATTCTCGCCTGCGACTGGGCTCCGAGGTGACTCGGTCAACCGCAACATCCTCTCGAGCAGCAAGAGCGTGCGTGCAGCAGCGCTCAGCGCAAGCAAGTCATTTGACAACCTTCTTGCGCTACAGCAGCAGCAGCCGCCGCAGCAGTTGATTGGACGTCCGCGAGACGCTCCAGCAAGTGAGCAGCAGCAACAGTCTGGGCTCTTGGATGCGCGCTCGAGCCTCGCAGCAGCCGCAGCGGCAGCGAGACTCTACGGTGCTCCTCCATCTCCAGTCGCTCCAGCTGCAGCGACTCGACGCCATGGCAACAGCGGTGTACACGACCGAACAAAGCCGCCGTCACACTCGCTCCGCAGCAAGAAGCGATCTGAGAAAGCAGTCGTGGCAGTCAAGACGAGGGCTGCGGCACCAACGACAAAGACTCGAGTGCGCACGCGCGAGAAAGCAAAGCCACTCTCGACGATCGCCAAGTACTTGCCAGCAATGTCGCCGTCTGGGTCGGAAGACGAAGTGAGTGACGACGAGTTCCAGCACGAGACGTTCACAAGTAGTGGGAGCTCACCGGCGATCGAAGTCTTTCGCGAGCAGGCAAAGAAGTTTGGACTCTGGAGCTAGAACATAGACGACATCGTTTGCAGAAGCTCTGATGGTGGTGACGGTGGACTTCGTGCCTTCATCGCTTGGTCAAGTCTACAAGAGGGTCTAGAGTCCAGCGTTTGCGTCGCAGGTAGCAGCAGGAAGCCTGGCGTGGACTTCATGCCGTCAGTGCTCGTGACCACTCGAGGTAGCTTTGCTCAAGCGATGCGACTCTGTTGAGCACAACGTTGTTCACGACACCAGCCAGCTCTTCGGTCTGTGGAACTGAGAGATTAGCTAGTCTCTCAACTCGACTCGAGTCTCCGAGCTTCGATCGTCACGAGCGCGGCTGAGTCGTCCACTCGACACTCGAGGTCTTCGCTCATAAGACTCTAGTCCCATAATAGCCACCAAAGCACTTCGCCAAAGCACTTTGCACTCGAGTCGCTGCTGACGCTTCTTGGGCACGTCCTCACTCGCGTTGGATATCTCTCTCGCGCGAACTCTCGGTCAAGCGCATCAAGCGACTGCATCGACGACCTGGCACGTCCAAGTAGAGGTTCATTCCTTTGCGCATAGCTTCAAACGCGGCAAGCACCATGGCGACCGCCAACATGTACGCGATGTCGCTCCGGCACGAGAGCCGCGCGCCGGAGAAAGCGCGCGAGAGCGGCGTGGCGTTCTTCGTGCCGCACCTCGCCAAGGTCAAGACCAACATCATGTGCCAGACGACCAGCAAGCACTTGCTCTTTTGCTACGAGAAGGCACCTGATGGTGCAGATGCGCCGCTGTCGCCCACGACATCCGCGCTGCCGTACCGCAAGCAAGGCAACCAGAGCCACTACACGGACGAGAACATGCGCAAGCGCCAGAAACTCATGGATGACCGCAAAGTGCTCGCTGGTATTGCGCGCTTCTGGGACACGTTCCCACCAGTTCGACAGGGTCAGAGTGTGATCGAGCAGCGCGACTACGTCGACGTGTTCATGAAGTTCTACAAGGCGCTCGTCGCACCCCACGAGGTACGTGCGTCTGTCCATGTGTGCTGTCAGATGATATCTCTCTGTACTCATCTAGACGACTGACACGATGCGATGGTGTGTCTTGCAGTTCTCGATCGGTGAAGCGCGCAAGATCGTGGAGCGCGACTGGGGACGCGACGTCGGAGACTCAGAGAGCATGAGCAAAGTGCTGTTCTTCCGCTCGCTCTTTGAAGTGGTGCGTCCAACGAGCTTGCCATCGCCATACTCTTGCTTGCTCTACGTGTGTGCGCTTCGTACACTCACAGGCGTGCTCACTGTGCTACTGTGTGTGATCTGGTCGCTTGACTTTGCTCTCGCGCTGTGATGCCGTCGTCTAGGCAGACATCTGGACCGTCAGCATCAGTGCAGACGAGTACACATCGTTCCTGAGTAAGCTCTTTGACCGCGTGACGATGAAGATCCAGGACCACAAGACATCGCTCTGGGTCACAGTCTTTGCCGAGCTCGACAAGATCCGGTCGTTCGGCGAACCAAAGGAGCGGAACGTCAACCCGGACGACGTCGTCACTGAAACGAACCAAGAGCAAGAGACGCTGAAGCTGCTCACAAGTAGCGTCGAGGCGTTTGCGTCCTACACGTCGAGTGCCACAAGCACGGGGTCTGGTGCTGGCAGCAGCGGTAGCACATCGTCGACTACAGCAAAGACAGGAACAGCGACAACAACAAAGACAGCGGCAAAGTCAGGAGGTGGGTCAACAGCAGCAGCAGCAGCAAGCACTAAGGCGCGACCGCCGCTCCTGAAGAAGAAGACACTCTCGTCGTCAGACGGATTGCTCGCTGCGGACTCGGCGTCGATCGCAGCCGCAGCAACAGCGCCACCGCTACCTGGACCAGGCACCAACAGCTCGTTCCGTCGCTTGCCTGAGATCGCAGCACTGTCGCCTTCAGCAACAAGTGACATAGCGACGACAGCACCACCAAGTTCTGCATTACTATCACCGCCATCGCAATCTTTGCTCGACGACGTACAGACAACACGGTCGAGCCTCTCAGCGACAACGAAAGAGTCACCAAGTAAGACACTCGCACGCACGAGCGACGCAAAGCTGCGCTCGCCCATGCAGAAGCTTTTGGCGGAGAAAGGCGAGAGCAACAGCAGCTCGAGCATCGACAGCACAAGCACTGGACCGATCACGTACCGCCAGAGCCGCTTCCAGCGAGGCGGGTCGCTCAAAGGCGATGCACTCACTGGCAGCGGCAGTCCATCACGCCGCGCTGCAATCGATGACCCCGGTCTGAAAGAGTCGAGTGGCAACACCACTGCGCGCACGGGCGCAACGTCCGAGCTCCCGCCACAGCCGATTCGCTTAGCGATGCCGAGTATCTACCTCAGTCCTGACTTGACCGAGTCGCAAGCGACGTACCGCGCTGCGCGTCGCCGCATCCGCGAGAGCACGAAGCTCGCGCAGAGGCTGCGTCGGATCACGTTCTAAGGCAGCGAGGAAGTATGAGCTGACACACACAAAGGCAAGCAGGCAGATACGTAGACAGACAGATACGCACGCACACATTGACACACGCCTTACGCTACGAGCTGCTTGGTCACACTCGATACATCGCTATTGCTCAGTCGCCGACGTTGTCATCATCGCCTGTGGCACTGCGAGTTCATCGCCTCGGAGCTGCAGGATGCGCGACGCGGTTTCCGCCAAGCGCACCATCGTTGCGTACTGCGACTGCGTGAGTGCGCGGGACTTCGTGTCGAGACAGCAGACTGTGCCGACGACTGCGTGCGACGCGCTCGTGAGTGGGAAGCTGCAGTAGAACCGGAACGTGTGGCACTGCAGCGCTTTGAGGTACGCAAAGCACACGTCGGCTTCTGGGTGCGGCACGAGCAGCGGCGCTGGCGCTATCACAGTGTGCTGGTAGAAGCTCTCGCTCCGCGGCATCGTGACCATCCGGAACGAGTCGACGTTCGACGCGACGATGTGCTGCGTCGTGCGGCCGATGATCGTGATCGCACTGAGCGAGCAGTCGAGCTCGCGCGCTGCGAGCGTGCAGATCACATCGAGTTGCTCAGTCACACTACCGCCGGTTTGACTGCGGCTGTTGCTGTCCACAGCGTCCAAGAGTCCGTGAGTGGCGATCGCCGCGAGGCGCTCCGCTTCGTTCGCTGGCACTGGGAACTCGCGCGCAAGTGTCGCGTGGTCGCGCACAGGACCAAGTGGGTACGCGCGACCGTGTGTGCTGTTCGCCAAGATGCACTGGCTCAGTGGCAGTGGCTCAGCAGCGCGGGCGTACTCGTTCAGCGCCGAGACGTACGCTGCATCGTCGCTGCGCTCTGTGAGCACGACGCGATGCGCTGGCACGCTAGCACTTGCTGAAGTTGTCGTTGCCGTGACGAGGTGCTTGATCACGGCCATGATCGACTGCTTGCGCTGCGCACTCGACGTGTGCAGTGCGTCTGTGAGCAGCGCTGCAAGTGTCTCGCCGCTCGTGCTGCTGGTCGCTGCTGCTGCGACAGCTGAGGCATCAAAGACGTCGCGTGCATCAGGCCGCACTGCCACACCACCGAGACTCTCGGGCGTCACGTGCGCATAGTCACAGCGCTCGACAGCTTCGAGACAGCGCGCACAGACGCGCACTGGCGTGATGCAGCCGCGACCAGTGTCCATGTCGTGAATCGCCCAGTCGCTGTCGCAGACTGCGTAGCCACAGAGGTAGCACTGCGTCTTCTTCGACAGCACGTGCAGCGTGCGCGTGCAGCACGGACAGCGCGTGTTCGCCGCGACCGCGAGGGCAAAGTCCACGGGCGTCTGGACACCGAGACGCCGGCGCTGCACGAGCTCTGGGAGCCGGCTCACGCCAGCAGCGAGCACAAGGAGCCGCGCTTTGCTCGCACGTGTAGACGCACTGCTCGAGCGCTTGTGACTGCGAGGCGCGTCGCAGAAGCTGCTGTGAAAGACCACGCGCGCACTCGCAGTGTCGGGAACGTGCTCGACGGTGAGAAGCGCGGTGATGCCGTGGAGCTGCACGACGCGTTGTTCGCCTGCGCGCTGGAGCTTCCCAGTGCTCACGTCGCGGTCGGCAAGCGACGCGAGCGTGAGTGTGAACGCGTCAGTCGCTGCGTCGTGCTCAAAGAGCTCGAGCACGCACCACTGCTCGTTGCGCGCGAGGAAGTTTGGCCGCGCAAAGACGTTTGTCTTGACTGCGAGCTGCTGTGAGAGCAGCTCCTCTCGAGCACGACTGGCCGTCACAGGAGCCATAGTAGCGGCAACAGGAGCAGCGATGTGCACGACCGAGCCGACGATGAAGTTGTCTTCGTACAGTCCACGCATGACTGCGTTGTGCTCTGCCGCTGACGATGTCCGCAAGATGTGGGCGAGCTCGCGCACACTGCAGCGCACGTCGCCGACTGCGAGCACTTGGTGAAACGCGACAGCACGTTCAGACGATCCGTCGACGTCGAGATGCTCGGAGCTCTCGCGCGAGAAGAGCGCAAAGCCATTGCGAGTGTACTTGCGCCGGCGCCAGCGATAGCGCGTCACGCGGCTCTCAATCGCAAACGCCGGAACGTGCGCACTGCGCTGCTGCTGGCTCTGCGTCTTTGCTGCGCGTGCACGCAGCAGCAGCTCTGCGTCTTTGATGCGCACAGCGGGCTCGTGCGCTGTCGGCTCGATGATCGGTCCATCAAAGCTCGGTGTGGACATGCGACTGCTACTGAGCACTGTCGGCGCATCGGTCGCAAAGGATCGGGGGGATGACGACGACAGCGGTGCTCGACTGCTGCTACTAGTGAACCAGTGCTTCTGTGCACTACCGCCTCTACTGCGTTGGTCTTCCAGTAGCGCAGCCATTGCGTCGGATGCGGTTCGTTGCTGAGGTGCTGGTTCGCTGTGTTGAGAGAGAGAGAGAGAGAGAGAGAGAGAGCAAGAGAGACCTGTGCAGTGGCGGGTGGATTCCCGACTGAGGAGTGAGAACACCGCACAAACACCAGGTCGATCAACCACACCCTTACTCTACGTCAGTCTAAGTGGCTGCTTCTCTGCTGAGTGTGTGTGAGGGAGAGAGAAGACGCGCGAAGACATAGGCGCTCGGGTATTGCTGATCCACACAATCATCTGGGGACATCCGAGGGCAAAGAGAGAATGCGTATGAATGATGCTGCTCTACTATTGCGACTCGATTCGTCTCAGTCAAGGCGCAGTGATCCCCGGGATGGCATGAGCACGAGTTCACTTTGGTATCCATGCTCGAACGAAGTGGATGTGTAAACAGCGCTGTGTGCATTAGCACGCGAAGCGTCCCCATCATGTGGACAGCTCGTTCAAGTGTCGTCACTTGTTTGTTTGCAGCCATTTGCTCCTGTTGAAATGGCTTCAGATCAGATCGAGCGCACTTGCTTTTGCCACTTCCTCAAGGCAAGGCAAAGTTTGAGTTTGAAGTGTGAGGTACATTGAGTTCGTTGTCGATCTCCTATGTCCGTGATCTGAGTCTACGCTACTGTGTGCAATACATGCATCGCTCGCTCATGAAGCTCACTCGCGCGGCAGGCCAGCTGACCATGAGCTGCTGTTCCTTAAGGCAAGGCAAGGCAAACCCAGTGTTATGTCTTGGGTTTATTGGGTTCGTTTGTCTCGACCATGACGGGTTATTGGAGCGAGCAAGTCGGGATGCAATTGATCCCAGTCCCACCCAAAAAATCGACTCATCTTGAGTCGATTGGGGTGCTAGCTCCAAGTTCAGCCCGATTTTTCGTCTCGACACACCCAAACTCGCTCAAACGACCCAACTCCAGGAGAAGTCAAAACAAGTCAAAGCAAGGCAAAGCAAAGCAGAGCAAGGCAAATGCGGAAGACTCGCCTGATTGATCGATCGATTGCGACGTTCACGCAGACGACATCATCGCTACGACCATGCTGTCAATAACAACAGTAGCAGCAGCAGCAACGACGCCAGCACATATCTACAACACGATACCAAGGAGCCGCTCGCTACCACTGCCGCTACTCACGAGTGCTGCCGCTGTCTTTGCAATCCGCACACACAAACGCAAACGTCTGCTTGACTGTGGCAGCACAGACGACACTGACACTGACAATGACAATGACTACAAACTCACTGCGCGTGAGCAAGCTGGGCTGCTCCCACACGCAGTTGCAGCAGTGAGCGCGTTCCTCGACTGCGCCTGTGCGCCGTTCTGGACGTTCTCGAAAGCGTGCAAGCGCGGCCGCCTCGCGATGCTTCCGCGTCTCGCGAGTCGCGAACCGGTCGACATGAACGCACACTATCGCGCGTTCCTCTTTAGCACCGCACTCGTGCGCGCCGTAGAGCTCAACGACTTGCCAATCGTGCAGTGGCTCTGCTGCACGTACTGTCCATTGGGCTTTGCGTGGAGCGGCATGGAAGCCGCAGCGGCAGCAGGCAATCTGCCGATCCTGCAGTGGCTCATGGCGCGCTACGACTACAAGGAGCAGAGCGCAATGTGTGTGGGTGCGGCTGCTGCGCATGGTCAGCTC
>JAASFN010000718.1:0-14845 GCA_023333795.1 Globisporangium rhizosaccharum | reverse complement strand
ATCTTATGTTACAATACAATCAAAACCCAAAGAACCCAATTTACGACGACTAACAGCTGCAGCACAGTAGTCCAGTCAACGAAACCCAAAAACCCAATCTGAACAAGTTGACCCACTCTGAAAGACACTTGCTTGCTTGTCAGCTGGAGGACGCTGGCCGATCGAGCAATGGGTCGCTCGCTCTCGCACGGACGCACTCACGTTCTGCACACACGAACGAACGGCATTTGACCATCGATAGTCTGCGCTGTGTGCTGGAACGGATGAAGATCCCGAGTGCACGCTCTGCGACCTCAAAGCACTCGCACCTTGTGCGCTCGCACCTTGTGCACTCGCACTTTGTGCACTCGCACTTCATGAGATCGTCCGCGCGCCTGACCAGCATCATGTAGTTCGGCAGGACTTGACCTCTCGAGTGTGAACAGGTCGTCGATGACAAGCATGCGCGTTTGCTACTGCTGCTGCTGGCAACACATACAGAGTGGATTGATGCCGACTCAAGTTGTGTCAACGTGTTGGTTGGTTGATATATGTCTTCTCTCAGCGCCTCTCTACCTCTCTACTGACTGAGTGGGCTTAGTAGTTCGCAAGTAGGCTACCGCTTCTGGTGGTTGACGTACCGCATCGCGAGCGCCGTGAGCAGACGGAAGAAGACGATGTAGCCGAGCAACACGGCAAAGTGCGACGCAATGTCCTCACGCTCGACGCCAAAGAAGTCTTTCGCAAAGCGCTTGACAGTCGTAGGACCAATGTCGGGCGGCGAGTTCGCGAGTGGCTGGCACCCAAGCTCAGGACCGACGCTGGACCACGTCGCTGTTGCAGCGTTGTACACTGGATCAGTCGAGCAGTCCGAGAACACGAGTGCGACTGCGATCGAGAGTGGGAAGCGCTGCGGCGCGATCGTGTAGAGCCAATGGTAGTTGGCTGGAATGGCGTTCGCCGGTGGACTGTAGCCCATGAACAGGATGAGGATGTTCGTCAGCAGCACGGCGACGATACCTGCGACTTCTTCCGTTGGTAGTGCAAAGGCAAAGAGCTGCCCCACGTACGTCTGCATGAGCAAGTTGAGCGAGAAGTTGAGCCAGAAGAGCACCGCTGTGCCAAAGCCCGTGAAGCCCACGATCGGGAAGAAGATCGCGGTGAAGATGAGCGCGCCGGCAAAGACATACGGGATCTCGACGACCGTCGCGCCGACAAAGTACCAGAACGTATTGTACGTCTGCG
This sequence comes from Globisporangium rhizosaccharum, assembly GCA_023333795.1. Taxonomy (NCBI): domain Eukaryota; phylum Oomycota; class Peronosporomycetes; order Pythiales; family Pythiaceae; genus Globisporangium; species Globisporangium rhizosaccharum. The sequence continues at coordinate 13,621 of JAASFN010000718.1, read as the reverse complement.
ACGCGCGCTCGCGGTAGTACGATGCGCGGTCGGCCATTGCGATGGAGATCACGCTCGAGAGCGCGACGAAGCCCTTGAAGACCATGAGGAGGAAGAGCATCCCCATCGCCGAGCTCACGCCTTCGTACGACGCGTAGTTCGCGCCTGCAAAGATGAGACCAAAGAGCAGCGCAAGGACGACCGCCATCACGAAGCGCGTGACGTTGTACACAGAAGCGCGCCAGTACAGATCCAGGAACCGCCTGACGACGAACTTCAGCTGCACAACGCTACTCGCTGCGCGCTTTTGCGTGAACGTGAGCTCGCTCACGTCAGCATTTGGCGAGCCCACGCCAGGTGTTGCCAGTGCAGCGTCGAGGTGCTGCTTCTGCTCGCTCGCGCTGAACGTCTGGACAAAGTCCGTGTCGTTGCTCGGTGCATTGACAACACCTGCGCCGATGCACTCGAGCATCCACGTCGCCGGGTTGTAGTCCTTTGGCAGCGCTGGTGTGCCGGGGATGCTCTCAAAGTACGTGACCAAGTCGCGGCAGTTGTCGCTCAGGTCGCCAAAGAACACGGTCTCGCCGCCGCGCTTGAGCACGAGGACGCTATCAAAGAGGAAGAAGACCTCGGACGACGGCTGATGGATCGTGCACACGACAGTCCGTCCCGTGTTCGCGACTTTGCGCACGCCGTCCATGACGAGCTTCGCAGAGCGCGCATCGAGACCGCTCGTGGGTTCGTCCAGGAACAGCACACTTGGTTGCGCGGCCAACTCGATGCCGATCGTCAAGCGCTTCATCTGCTCGACCGACCGGCCACGGATGATCAGATCGGCGATCGCATGCATGTCGAGCAGGTCGAGACACTCGTTCACCGACTCGTGCTTCTTGCTCGCTGGCACGCTCGCGTCCTGGCGCAAGAACGCACTGAACGTCAGTGCTTCACGGATCGTCGATCCCTCCGAGTGGATGTCCATCTGCTCGCAGTAGCCCGTCGAGCGGCGGATCGACAGGTCCGTCGCAGCGTAGCCGTTGAGGAGGATCTCGCCCTGGATCTTCCCGCCCGTCTTGCGACCGGCGATCACGTCCATGAGCGTCGTCTTGCCGGCGCCAGACGATCCCATGAGCGCGGTCATCGTGCCAGGCAGCGCGTACCCAGTGACGCCTTTGAGCAAGTCGATCGTCTCGCGCTTCGGGTTGCTCGGCAGTGGCACCGAGTACCACAGGTCCTTGAACGCGAGCGTCACAGGCGCGACCTTTGTCTTTGTCGCTTGGACGTCGATCGCGACATCACTGCTGCGACTGCGACTGCTGGAGCAAAAGACGAAGCCACGCTCCGAGTTCTTTGGCGTCGCAACGAGCGCGTACGCAGTGCCGCTGCTCGTCGTCTTGTTATCCTCAACAGTCTTCGTGAGGACGACGTTGTCTGGCGCTTCGTAGCGCTTGTGCTCGAGCGCGAGGTACGACAACAGTTGGATCAGCGCGTACTGCGCCACGAGGACAGCGATGCCGAGTGGGACCCAGAACCGCTCGCTCGCGATATCGAACCGGCTGAGGACGAACTCGCCCATGGTCTGCCCGCCGTGCTCGGTGCAGTAGTCGACACCGTCGTAGTCGCACGTATCGTACGCATCGGAGCGGTACTGGTTCACTGCGAGAGCGCGAATGCTCCAGCTCAGCGGTGTGAGCCAGTAGATCCAGATGAGGAAGGCGGGGATCTTGCTCTTGAGCACGATGAAGCCCGAGAAGAGGATCGGCGTTGCGATCGAGAGCATCGAGAGCGGCGCGGCGATCGTGATGTCCGGACAGACAGCAGCGAGGAAGAAGAACCACGAGCCAAAGACCATGCTTGCGAGGAACACGACGAGCTCAAAGACGAGGAACTCTGGTGTGCGCGCGACGAAGCCGCACATCCAGTACACGAGCGTCCCAAACACAATGGCTTCGATGATCGCCATGGGGACTTGCGCCAGCGAGTTCGCGAGGACGTACGACGCCGTGCGAAAGAAGTTGGCGCGGCGCTGCTTGTAGAACACGTCGCGCGCGTCAAAGAACGTCGGCACTTGCGTCGACTGGCCGAGCGAGAGGAACAGGATCGAGCCGTACGTGATGCCCATCACAACTTGCACCTGCCGCGGGTCGAACTGGTAGAACGTCGACGCGTTCACGAGCGCGACGATCACGACCATGACCGCTCGGCCGTAGAGAAACGTCGTGTTGCGCGACTGCACGAGCAGCTGGCGATGCAGCAGCGTCACTGTCTCGCGCCAGAACGACTGGTGAAACTCTGGCATGCGCGCCATGTGCTCGTGCGCGCTCGCGACTAGCTCTGGACTGTGAGGAGCGTCGAGCGCACGCAGCGTCTCAGCGTAGGTCGCCGAGCTGCGGAAGAGCTCGGCGAACTCGCTCGCATATCGCGGACGCTGCTGCACTTGCTTGCTCGGCGTGTCGACTTCGTACTTGTCCTGCTGCTTCGTGCCGAGGTCGAGGAGGTAGTCGGCGACGTCGCGACCAGGCGGACAGACAAAACCCAAGCTCTCAAAGTAGCCAACCACTTGCGCGCGCGGTCCGTGGTACATCACTTCGCCGTCGTTCAGGATTATGACGTCGTCAAAGAGCGCAAAGACCTCCGGCGACGGCTGCAGCAGCGCGATCACGACAGTCTTGCCGAACGTCTTGGCGATGCTGCGCTGCGTGCTGATGATGTCGAACGTCGCGGCGCTGTCGAGTCCCGTGCTGATCTCGTCCATGAACGTCACGCACTTGTTGCCAAACTCCATCTCGCCTGTCGTCACGCGCTTGCGCTCGCCGCCAGAGACGCCGCGGAGCATCGCATCGCCCACGACTGTGTCCTGGCAATTCTCAAGACCGAGTTGCTGGATCACAACCTCAGGGTAGTGCGCAAAGATGGCTCTGGCCGCCGCGAGCGCCTCGGCGTTCTCTTCTGGTGTACCCTTGGACAGCAGCTCCTCGCTACAATAAGAGAGCTCGCTGCCACAGCACGTGTATGCGAACTCGAGCGTCTCTTTGACCGTGAGCGTCGGGAAGTGCTTGTCATGTTGACTCACGTACGCGACGAACCGCGGCAGACGCTTGGTGAGTTCGTGTTGCGAGACGCCGTTGTACGAGATGGCACCTGCGAGTGTGACAGTCTTGTCGAATGGGAAGCGACCGCTGAGCATCTTCATGAGCGACGACTTGCCTGAGCCTGGCTGGCCGAGCACGAGTGTGATCGCGCCGGGCTTGAACACGCCACTCACGTTCTTGAGAATCTCTTTGTGGCGCACGTGCGTCTTACCGGCGAGTTTGGCGAAGGGCTTCCGCACACTCTTTGTGATCGAAGGGAGCGCTGACGCAGCGCTGCTGTCGTCGTCGTCGTCGAGCACGACAACATCGGCCGAGACGGAGAGATCGTAAAAGCGCACCTCGATCTGAGGCAATGCACCGCCGAGCGCCTTCTCCAGCTTGGTCGCCACGTGGTCATGTAGCACATATGGCCCGTGCGCCATGAGCGTCTTCGCCGAGTCGTACTTGATCTGCTTGCTTTCGTCCTGGATGGCAGCGACGTTCATGGTGCAAGGTGTCGCCATTGCAGCCAACGTACGCGTCTGCAAGTGTGCAAATGGAGAAGTGAGCATGCGCAGGACCAGTCAAGCGAGCAGAGCCAAGTGCGTGCGATCCAGTTCGTGCGAAGCAGTACGGTCTATCGTAAGCAACGACCGTGGCGCTTACTCTATCGACGGTCACACGACACGTACCTCGTCTCTTCCTCCCGTCCACACATCCTCATGGCATCGCTCCTTGTCGTGTCAGAGCACGCGCGATGGCAGCTTCTTCGTGTATCATTGCGCTGCTCCTGGTGCTGACTGTCACATGATCGTTCACCTGGTTCCGTGGTACGACTGGTGACCGAAATGGAGTAATCGCGTTGACGTAAGAACGTGGTACTGAAGTAGTAGTGAGTCTCGAGTGCATGCAGCTGTATGTGTGCATCTTGCTGCGCACGACATGGGCGCGATGTGCCTCGAGCGCATGACGGCATTGCAGAGCGTCTCTGAGCTGTATGGTCGTAATCGCTACTGCTACTGCTACTGCCCTTGACAAGTCTCAAACATCTGCGCTGCTTCTTCGCCAGTGAGTGGTCGACCAACTAAGAAGAACAAGTCGCCGCACGACACGACAAAGTCCGGCGGCGGATTCACAAACACACACGGGTGCGGCAGCACGACAGTCCGCGCAGGTCGCCAGATCCCGATCGCAGCGCAGCCAGCCTCGAGTAGCAGCAAGCATCGTGGGTATGTCAGCACTACTGGTGAGCAGCTTTGCAAACGTCGCATCCATCCACTAGACGAGACGTCGAGAGCGAGGACGTACACTGTCGAGAAACTTGCGAAAGCACACCGAGTACTTGGTCTCGACCATCTCCGCAGGCGCTTCGAGCTGGAACAACCGGCGTTTCCTACAGCGCGTCAAGTACCGAGATATGAGTGACGGCGCACTGATCACATCAAGAGCAGGTGCATGTGAGTGCAGAGAGGTACTCTGGGTCATCGTGGCTGCCGTTAATGAGGACGTGGACAAACTGTGTGACCCAGGGCTTGCGGTAGCACTCGCTCATGAGCGAATCAATGATCGAGTTCATGTACACGCGTCCTAGTTCAGTGCATGTCCAGGACGTCGTGAGTGAACTCGTCGCCATTGCTTTCAGTGCCGCACTGTGCACCATACAATCGTACCGGACGCAATGTACTCCTCGAGCACGAGCGACGCGTCTTGGCCACCAGCAGCCAACTCGTCCAAGCCGCTCCAGAGCGAGTCGCGACGCGAGATCACGCGCCGAACTGCTCGATGTGAAACGTGCTTCTTTGACGTGTTCTGCGCGTGCAGGAGCGCAATGCCGAGGTGATCAGTCGCGAGCGAGCTCAGGAGCTTCACGTTCGTTGGTTTGTCGAGCTCGACCACGAGGTTCGGCATCACAGTCTTCTGTCGGATCTCGACAATGTACCGGAGCGTCGTGATCGCATCGGCGTCAATCATGTTTGGGTCCGAGTACGGCGACTCGGTTGTCTGCGTCAAGACGAGCACAGAGATCGCGAGGTCAATACGCGTCTTCTTGAGGTCGACAAAGTTCACGGGCGAGCCCAAGACAAAGTACACGTCCGGGAAGTGCTTGATCTTGGCAAACTCGTCTTCGTCGATCACCGCGGGAGCGAGGAAGACGACCGGCGGCGACCCGAGCTGCTCGTTCTGGAGCGGTGCTTCGCGCACAGTCTTGAGGAACTGGTACGTGTCGGTTGGGAAGCCGCACACGATGATGTGCTGCGAGATGTCGGGCGGAACGCCACTGCTAGTAAAGTCCGTGTACTCGATGCTGTCTTCGTCCGAGACGCTGTGGCGCGCTGGCGCTTTGTGCGACGCGATTAGACTCTGTCGGATCTTCTCAAACTCACTCCCGAGCGCTGGCTTGCTCGTCTTCTTGACCACTTCGTTCCCAAAGACGTCGACCATGGACCGCGCCTTGCGCCGCGTGTTCTTGCGATACGACAGGATCTGCTCGGGAGGGATCTTCAGTACGTGTTCGACCGCCGTGAGTCCTTTTGCGATCGCGTACACTTTGCAGCACAGGTTCGGGTCTGCAGTCGCCCCGAGCTTGAACTCCATGTCTGGGAACTGCACGCCGTCCTCCGTAAGGAGCGCGAGTGGCACGACCGGCGTCTTCTCGTACAGGAACTTGATGAGGTCGCCAAACGACAAGCCTGAGAACGTGCGTGGAATGTCGACGAGGAAGACGCCGTGCATCGCGCCGTGCAAGTACGCCTTTTGCCACTGCGCAGGCGAGACGCGCGTGTCCAAGTCGCTGTGGCTCTGCGTCAAGAGGTTGAGCAGCAGCGTCGGGAGTCCGTACATCTCGCAGCTCCGACCGAGGATCGAGAACTTCATCGTACCTGCGACAACGACGTCGCTCGCGCCCATCTTGAGGATCGTGCCTGCGTTCTCAGCGTTGATCACTTGCGCGTAGATCGGACACGTTGGGTTCCCGCGACGCAGTGCGATCGTGATCAGTGCGCTGCACTGGTCCGCATGCTGCGGTCGCGCAGCGTTGCGATTCACGAGCACGAAGCAAGCGCTCGCGCACTGGAGGACCGCGCGGTCGAGGTCTTCATCGAGCATTGGAGACCCGACGATGTACTTGACTTTGTTCTCGTTCGCATTGAGCACCTTCTTGACTTCGACAGTCGGTGGACTCGAGTTCAGGATCACGACCTTCTCGTTCCAGTTCAAGTTGCTCGGGTGGAAGAACTCGCTGAAGAAGACGTTGAGCATCTCGACGTCAATGTGCCCAGTGATCACAACGTGTGGATGACGCTTCGCCTCTGTGTACGACGACGAGTAGTCGGTGTGCGACGAGATGATCTTGGAGACGCGGCTGATCTGGATCGGCACGACGATGAACGTCAAGAGGATGATGAACGCAATGAGGAACTTGCCAGTCGTCGATACGGGCGCAATGTCGCCGTAGCCGAGCGTCGAGATGCTGACGACGACAAAGTAGAGCAAGTCGAGGTACGACAGGTCCTGGCACTGGCACGTGATCGGGTCACCCACGCACATTTCAAGGCAGGCTTCGACCACTTGGAGGATCCCAGCGGTCGAGAGCGTGATGCACGCGATTGTCACGAGCATCGCAAGGAGCTGGCGCTCGAGCGACGAGCGCGTGAACTCGAGGAAGCGAAAGAGTCGAAGGACACGGAGCGACCGGAGCACGATCGAGACTTCAATGACGTCGTGCGTGAGAGCGTAGCCAGGGAATCGGTGCTCGACGATCCAGCACAGCCACGACGGCACGAGGACCACGAGCTCTGCGAGCGGAAGCATCGACCAAAAGTGGCTCACGCGATCGAACGCCGTGTAGAGACGAATGAGGTACCTACGTACACGTACAAGCGTCGTTAGTTGCGCTACCCTTAGAGCTCTGGTTGGAAGTTGGGAGCTGCTGCTGCACGTACTCGATCGTGAACATGAGGTTGGTCGAGAAGTCCAGATCTGCATCCAAAGGCACAGAGCAGTATGGCTGTGAGCACATGACAGTCGGTCGTCGTATCGATCAGGAGTGTGTGCACAGTCGTTCAATCGATTGCTTGCTCGTCTCGCACCTCTGATCCACTGCGCGACGTCGATGACAATGCCGCCCCAGTACGTGTATACATTGAGCACGACGACGAACAAGCTGAGCACTGCCATGACAACGTCAGTGGCGTAGCACCCTGGCGAGTCCTCGAGGTTCCGGCGCACCCACTCACGAAAGTGCTCGCCCGACTCGCGCACGACAAAGTACGCCTGCTTGCGGCGCTTCGGTCGCGGGATCAGTCCGCTGATGCGCGCCGCATGCTCGGCCGCGTAGTTGACGTGCTTGGGCAGGAGGCGTGGTGGCGCAACCGCTGCTCCTTTGTTCGACCCTGGCATGCTTGTCGGTGTTGTCGTTGATCTGTACAAGGTCACGTCGCTTCAAGACTTAATTCGTGTGGGCCACACACAATCAGAATGATGGTCAAAATTTAAAGTTCTAACAAAACACTCGCTTTCATCACTATGCTTTCGAAACATTCGGTTCGGTCCACATACAGTTTGTAAGCCAACCACGATTCGGCACTTGCTTTTCGCACTACCGAACGCTAATAGTCAACCATAGTTCAGACAAGTGTAAACGCGTTCTGGTGACACGCGACGACAACTACAGCGACGAGCTTGCAGCATGGAGCGGAAGCCGCGCTTGACGCTCCGTGAGGCACGGCGCCTGCACAGCGCAAAGAGCAACACTGGCGCACCTGCAAGCAGCAGCAGCAACCCGAACGCGCGCGCGTATCGCATTGCGCGGCAGTCCGGTCATCTCAATCTCTCAACGCGCGCACTCCAGGCGTTCCCAACTGAAGTCTTGCGTCTATATGAACTCGCAGAAGAGGTGCGTGGTGCTTGCATTGCCAATAGTCTTGCTGTGCTGCACACATATGCAGCTGCTGTGCTAATGCGTGCATTGTGTGCTGTCAATGGGATGTGGCTGCGGACTCCAGGACGAGCGGAGCTGGGACTGCGCAGTGCTCCAGAAAGTCGACTTCAGGTGTGTGTGTGTGTGTGTGGTTGTTTGTGTACAAGCAGTCGTATCATTACTATGCGTGTTTGCTCATACTTGTGTGTCTACTGCACTACGACGTTTCTAGCTACAATGAGATCCGCGAGCTCCCCGAAGAGATCCGCGAGCTCGAGTACGTGAGCTCGTTCAAGATCCGCCACAACCAGCTGCGGCAGCTCCCCGAGACGTTCTGGGACTTGACGAAGCTCACGTCGCTGGACCTCAGCAAGTACGATTGCGACACTGTCATGTCATGCTCACTCGCTTCTTACAACGCAAATGCGAGCGACTAACTGGTCGCTTATGACCTGCGTCGGTGGCACGTAGTAACGTCCTTGAAGGCGCGCTGTCGGAGAGTCTCGGGCAGTTGGTCAACCTCAAAGAGCTGGCGCTGGACGGAAACAAGCTGACGCACTTGCCCGAGTCGTTCGAGCTCTTGGAGAACCTCGAGGTCTTGAAACTCGAGAACAACCAGCTCCAGTCGCTACCAGCGCGCATTGGTACGTGCTACGCATTGTCATCATCAACGAGTCCTTCACGTCCACGCGCTCATCTCTACTGTGCTTGATGGTGCTCATTCAGGCAACTTGCGGCGCCTGCACACGCTGACAGCGCACTCGAATCAGCTGACTGCGCTGCCTGCTTCGCTCAGTCAGCTGACGAATCTGTCGACGCTGGATTTCCACAAGAACAGCATCACGTCAGTAGGCGACGTGCTCGTGACGCTCACGTCGCTGCGGTTCCTCGACCTGCACCAGAACAAGATTGCAGTCTTCCCAGAGCTTCCGCACACGTCTGCGCTCGACCAGATCCTCCTCGGCTTCAATGCACTGTGTGCGATCTCCGACAGCTCGATCATGCGCGTGAAAGACACGCTCACAGTCTTTGATGTGCGCGACAACCGTCTCCAGCGCCTCCCCGACAAGATCGTGCATCTGTATCGGATCAAGACGCTCGATCTCACGAACAACGACTTGCACGAGCTCCCTGCTGGGCTGGGGTACCTCAAAGACCTCCACCACCTCCTGGTCGAAGGCAACCCGCTCCGCACGATCCGTCGCGCAGTCATCACTGGCGGTTCAGAAGTGCTAAAGAAGTATCTACGCACGCGTGGCGGACCACCTGCTGGCGTCGAAGCGCTTGAAGAAGAGTTTGACGAGTTTGCGCTCCGAGACAAGCAGCAACAACAAAACGAGCGCGTTCTCGGTGCCACTGCGTCAGCAGAAAGCATCTCGTCGCACCACGAGTACCTCTTCCGCGACGCTGCGTCGTCTGGGTCGCTGCAGCTCACGAGCATGGGACTCTTGGCGCTGCCTCCACACGTCCAAGGACACGGGAAGTTCAACTTTGCCGCCACGCTCGTGCACTTGAACCTGTCGAAGAACAAGCTCGGGCGCTTGCCGAAAGCGATCGGCGAGCTCTCTGCGCTGCAGTCGCTCATTGCTGAAGAGTGTGCGCTGACAGCACTACATCCGTCCATCTCGCGCCTCACGCAGCTCCAGCACCTGCGTCTGCGCAAGAACTTGCTCCAGTCCGAGGCAGTTGACGCTATGATCGGATCGGAGAGCCAAGCTGGCATCTGCGGCTCGCTCAAAGAGCTCGATCTCGGCAACAACGTCTTAACGAATGTCCCAATGCGTCTGACGCTGTTGAAGTCGCTCGACACGCTCGTGCTGTCGTTCAACCGCATTCGGACGCTCGAGGGCTTTGCGTGGTCAGCCATGCAGCGTCTCTCGATTCTAGGACTGGCGGACAACCAGGTACGCACTCACACGTGCTCGAGTCTGTCGTGAGCCATTGACTCACATGTTCATCCATTCACGCGTGTCTTGTGCAGCTCGAGTCGCTGGGGACGGTCTACGATGCGCACAAGCTCACGTCGCTCTCGATCGAGAACAACAACTTGCGGCAGGTGCGTGATGCTCCTGAGCTCATCATGCGCGGCACTGATGTTCATCACAGTGTACTAACGACTCGCTCGGTGTCCAGATCCCACCGGAGCTTGGTCGTTGCGAGCACCTCCGCGCGCTCCTCCTTGCTGGGAACCCGCAGCGAAGCATTCGCATGAACACGATTCAAGAAGGAACCGAAGCGGTTCTCAAGTACTTGCGCAACCGACTGCCACCGGAGCTCCAGCACGCACCGCCAGCGATTGACGTGGACGCGGAGAACATCCCGCCACCGAACCGCAGCGTCTCGACTGCTCGACCTCGCGACACGTACAGTCCCATGGAGAAGAAGCGCGTTCGCATGACCTCGACGCAAAACAGCAGCGCTGCAACGACCAACTCGGTCGCGAGCACTCCTGCTGCTCACCACAGTGTCGCTCCACCTGCGCCATCATCACAAGCAGCACAAGTACCAGCAGCAGCAAGTGGCTCTGAGAGCACGCAGGCGCTCGACGATCTGAACAAGAAGATCGTCGCGCTCGAGAGCAACTTGGAGGACTTTGCGCTGACTGCTGCGAAGCGCTTTGCGCTCAAGAAGGAGCTCGCGATGGTGCGTTCGCAGAAGATCCGACTGCTCCGCACGATCAAGCCCTAGACAATGGCGATGATGGTGATAGTGCGTGTGTGTACCGTAAAGCGGACAAGATGCCGTGTCGTCGGCAAAGGAGGTTGGCAATATACACGTGCACGCGCTCGGGTGCGCGGCGTCCTACACTATTGCGCTCGGCTCGATGCGGTCGAGGTCTTCGTTGTCTTCGTAGCCTGGCTTGCCTGTCACGAGCGATGGCGGCGCCGTCATCTTGCGGTACTGCAGCAGCACGGGGTACATCTTGTCGATCGCTTGATTCAAGTGGCTCGAGTCGCGCGCGCCGCAGAGCACGATCTTGCCAGAGACGAAGATCAAAAGCGTCAGCTTTGGCTCCACGAGCTTGTAAATTAGTCCTGGGAACAGCTCTGGCTCGTACTGAACGAGAGCGAGAGCGTGTCATCACCAGCAGCATGTTCATAGCAAAGAGAGAGAGTGGGCAAATGAGACGTCAGACTCAGGACAATTGCACGCGACGCAGATACAAGAGCAATTACGTACACTGCAGAAGCGCGCGTGGTCGTTGAGCAGCCCTTCTAACCGGATCGGGAAGCGAATGTCGCACGTGCCCATGACGTTGCGCACTTTGAACTCGGTGAAGCGCGCAGGAAAGTTGAGTTTCTATCGATAGTCGTCACGTGCCGTCCATCAGACGCAGGAGCACGACACACAAGGGCGAGTGTGCGTGAGACTACCTGCTGTGATCTCTCACACACATGTACGCACGGCAACGCACCTGGATCACGCGCGTGAACTTGCGCGCTGCTAGCCTGCAACTCTCTTCGCTCGTGCCTCCAGTGATCACAATCTACGCGTTCATAGTTCATACAGACAGACGTTAGTGTCGCTGCACAGTGCATGCAGCAGAAGACACACACAAACACACGCACCTTGCCCGAGCCAAAGATCAGTGCAGTGGTCTTGGGATCACGCAGTCGCATGATCACAGCCGAGAACCGCTGCAACGCAGATACATGCAGGGAGAGCGGCGTCAACATGAAGCTCATAGGCAAGTGATCATATCAGCATGCACGTGCACGCACCTTTGGGTTGTACTCGGCGTTTCGCGCGTGTAGCGCAATGGTCTTGAGCTCAAGTGGAGTCTTGAGGTCAACCGTGCCGACCACGTTCCTGCATCATTCAGTGCGCACATTCGGTACACTGAGCATGAGTCACTCACGTACGATCATTCACGCAGCAACACGCTTGCATCGATGCATTGCAGTCAATCAAACAGTCCGTTGAGTGCGGCAGGGACGGACGGACGTACATGATCTTGACTTGCAGGTTGAGCTTGTCCTCCCAGTCATCGTCGACTTGGATCTCGCGGTCCTCTAGCGTCTGCAAGTCGCGCGTCGGATCCTCGACGATCGCCAGCTGACGCTCCTTCACAGCACGCGAGCGCGTCGAAGCAGCGTGCGTCGGCGTCGTCGTCGTCGCCATTGCTTTGGTTTTGCTCGATTTTGGTCAAGTCCAGCCAGCTCAAGAGAGGTCACGTTTGCTATTATGGTGTTATGCATATCTATAATTGATATTATATGTTTATGTTAGTCCAAAATGCTATGTTTACTTATCATAAGTTGTTAATTAAGCTGTTTTAAAATTATAAATGCCTAAACTGGTAATTTTACTTGTGCATGTGTTGTGCACTTGGCGCACCATCGACCATTGCTCAGCAGCACCAGCACACAGCACCAGCAGGAGTAGCAACAGCAGCGCACGAAGCGACAAGCGCGCGTCCGCGAGCAAGCAACAACAACATGAGCGCGTTCCGCAATGCATTCGCGTACCCTGCCAAGATCAACTGGTTCCCTGGTCACATGGCAGTCGCGCGTCGACAGATGCTCGCGCAGCTCGACGCTGTTGACGTGCTCATCGAAGTGCGCGACGCGCGCATTCCGTGGAGCTCAGCGAACCCGATCCTCGAAGAGACGTTCGGCGTATCGAAGCCGCGCTTGATCGTGTTCAACAAGAGCGACCTCGCAAATGCAAACTTGCAAGCGCGCATCGAAGCGCAGTGCGCGCAGAAGCAGACACCGTGTCTCTTCACGTCTGTGACAAAAGGCCGCAAGATCCAGTCGATCCTCCAGTGGTGCAACGCGCACAGCGGCGCGCAGTTCAAAAAGACAGCAGGCACGATGGTCATGGTCGTCGGTATCCCGAACGTCGGCAAGTCGTCGATCATCAACGAGTTCCGTCGCCTGTCGTCGTCGCAGAAGCTCTCGAAAGGCAAGAAGCGCGCGATGGTCGGACCAACGCCTGGCGTCACAGTGCGCAACGACATCATCAAGGTACAGTGTCGCATGCTCATGCGCGCATTGCGTTGTTGTCGTTCGTCGTAGCTCTCGTGTATGGAGCTCACACGGTTGCGCTGTACCTGAATATGACGTGTAGGTGAATGACAAGCCGGCGATCTACGTGGTCGACACGCCCGGTGTGATGCTCCCAAACATCCCGTCGGCAGAGACTGGGCTCACGCTCGCACTCACAGGCGCGATCAAGGACCAAGTCGTCGGCACGGAGCTCATTGCCGACTACATGCTCTTTAAGCTCAACCAGATGCGCTCGACGCGGTACGTCGACGCACTTGGCATTCGCGAGCCCACCGACGACATCCACGAGCTCTTTGAGCAAGTGTACAAAAAGTGCGGCGCACTGGGAAAAGAGCCGGATGTCCAGACGAAGCTCGCAGCCGAGTTCCTGCTCCAAGAGTTCCGTCGCGGCGCGTTTGGACAGTTCACGCTCGACGCAATCACTGCACCAGCACCACCAGCAGCAGTAGCACCTGTCGAGTCTTGAGACGTAGAACCTTGGACTGCGATCGTCACTGAGCTCAGCGCTGAGCTCCTCCAGTAGCGACAACGAAGGCGATGGTAGCGCGGACTGAGCCATGAGTAGCGTCCAACTTGAATGGACACTAGCTTATCAAGGCAAAGGATCCCTAATTTTATAACCCACAATCACTCACACTTCTGCT
>JAASFN010000717.1:0-14914 GCA_023333795.1 Globisporangium rhizosaccharum | reverse complement strand
GGCATGCCACAAGCAACAGGCTATCCTCCAGGAGACGTCAAGATGGCCGTTGCTGGCGAGTACCTGCCTCGAGCGCAAACGAACCCTCGCGACCAGATCGAGACCGGGCGCTGGGCTGCAGGACTCTGCTCGTGCTGCGACTTCTGCGTCCCGAATTGCATGGTGCCGTGGTGCCTCCCGTTCGTCGCACTCGCACAAGTGTACGCGCGCATGGGCATCCAGCCGTACAAACCGGCACTCATTCAGTTCTTCTTCTTCTTTGCGATGGCTGCAATCGCGCGGTTCGTTCCCAGCAGCGGGACTGGTTCTTCTCGCAGAAGGCGCTTCGCCACAACCGTCGCCAGCAGCGCCAGCAGCGCTTCGACCAGTACGACCGCGACACCATTGCCGGCGCCTGTCGTCATCGCGATCGCGCTGGCTGGACAGCTCCTGTTTCGCGCCATGGTCTGGCGCGCACGCATGACGATCCGCAAGCGCTTTGTGATCCCTGGCAACTACTGCACCGACGGACTGGCGTCGTGCTGCTGCTCGTGCTGTGCGATCGCGCAGATGGCGACGCACGTCAAGAGCTACACGCCTGGTAGCTGCAGCTTCCTCGGTCCAGACGTGCTGCCGCCGTACCCGGGTTAGCGCGAGCAGCCTTGTGACAGCACATGCCGCTTGGCACATGCATACACATGCACATACATACTGGAATACATACGCATACATGTCTGCGAAGCGCTTGCTAGTGTCTGATGTTGGTGTAGCTATTGCTATTGCGAGTAGTGTGTGCATACGCGACAGAGCTACGTTCGGTGGTAGTCGGGACTCGAGAACGTACTCGCGAGGTGCTCTGCCTGCACTTGCACAGTCTCGAGCTGATGATTCGGTCACGACCATGCAGCGCATGTGTCAGTGAAGCAGTCACTGCTGTAGCAATGCCACTAGCTAGTACCACGCATGGCATCAGACGCACCTGTGTCTCAGCCAGTCGGAGCAGGAAGCTACAGCAGACAGAGATGCATCGTTGCTGAAGAGATGAGTACTTTGCACGCTCTGTCCGCATCCGTACTGCGCACCGATAACAACTAGAGTGTGCAGATGCGAAAACGCAAGTCAAACGACGTACTCGATGCGCTCCGGTCGCGTCTCGAGACGGTTCTGCTCGTACTCGAACCGCAAACGGCGTCGGACGTAGTCGCGCCGGTCGCGCGTTGGCATCTTTGCCGCTGCCTGTGCATGATGCACAGCGTAGTTTTCCGAAAGAGGGTATGTATGTACAAGTACGCCTATGAGCAACAACAAGACACGACGCAACCAAGTGTGGCTGTGAGTGCAGCGACGTACGCGGTAGATCGCTCGATAGAGCCGCATTGCGTCGTTCATGCTTGTCATTTCGAGTAAATGGAGTTTTGATGGTCATAAAACACGAAACAATATTTTACACTATAACTTGGTGTTTGTATACTCAAATGCCATTATTTATGAACAATATTGCCTCAATGTTCAAGTTGCGCTCACTCGACAATCTGCGGTCATCAAGCTCACACGTACGAACGAACGCCATGCTCGCATCGACGCTCCGCCGCGCAGCGACGACGACGACGACAGCAGCAGCGCGCACGTCTGCGCTCCGCGCACCGATGTCCACGAGCGCTGAGAAGAAGTACTTCATCCTCCAGTACAGCTACACGCCAGACATTCTCGAGAAGCGCGGTCCGTTCCGCGGCGAGCACCTCGCACTCGCACAGGCGCTCAAAGCCGACGGCAAAGTCGTGATGGCGGGTGCGCTCGTTGACCCAGTCGACACTGGTGTGTTCATCTTCCACACGACCGACAAGCGCGATATCGATGCGTTCGTTGCAAACGACCCGTACGTGAAGAACAACCTCGTGACCGCGCACTCGATCCGTGAATGGGCTGTCGCTGTCGTCTAGTGTGTCCGTCGTAGTAGACACCATGCGACCAACTCCGTCGCCATACCCAGCTCCATCAATTCAACAGCTACAACAGCAGCAGTAGCAAGACCACTGCACTAGCAATATACACGGTTGCTCCATCAACTCTCAGTTCGTGGTCTGTACGTTTAGTTCGACGAGGAGCTGCAACAGCTAGGCGCTTGCTCTACAACGACGGTGGCGACGACGACGTTGCGATTGCAAATGGCTCGTTGTGGAGAAAGCGCCGCATCATATCGAGTGCTGCGACTGGCTGGTCCGCTGGCACGAGATGACCCGAGTTGAGCACGACGACGTAGCTCATGTTGCCGCTTGTCTTGGCGAGTCCAGCGACAGTGCCGTCGTCGTCAAGGATCCACGGCTGCCGCGGCGCGGCACGATAGTCGACTGTCCCAGTCCACGCTAAGCGGTCGATCATGCGGCCAACGCCGAGGTTGTTGCACGACGAGCCGTCCATGTTGCCCGCGTAGAAGAGGAACTTGTAGTTGTCGAGCAAGTCGCGGAACGTGTTGATCGGGACATCGAGCATCTCGTCTGCGAGCAAGTGGCGCGCAATCGCTGGTGCGTCCGCAGAGATCCCAAACGACGCGCCGTCCGTTGAGAGCCACGGCGTCCCAAGTGGCACATGGAGTGCGCGACGCACGTCGTCGCTGTTAAAGTACCGCGAGAGGACACTCGTGAGGTCTGTAAACGGGTTCCCAGGCTTCCGAATGTCGTAGATGAATGGATTCCCTGCGCTCTTGTAGATCTGCATCGCGTAGCAGTTGTATGCAATTACAAAGTATGCAATTAGCCAATCAGCGATGCGGCAAGTCCTGAGGTTACGTGGTTACGAAGAGCCAAACGACTAGGACGTACCGAGTCCGTGACCGCTTGACAGACCTGGAACGCGTCAATGTGCCGCCCTTGGCGGTGGAACTCTTCGCAGACACTGATGTCGGCGTTCGCGCGCTCGTACTGCTGCGAGTCAATGAGCCCGAGCGCAATTGCAAAGTCTGGGACCGACCGTGTCTGGAGCACAGGCCACATCTTGCCATTCCCAATCGCGACGCCAGCGAGCGGAATGCGCACGTCGGTGCTCGACGCTGGCAGTGCGACTGCGTTCTGCGTGTGGATGTAGTGCGCAATGTACGGAACGTACTTGCCTGCGTACGACTCGCCACAGACGTACACTGGATTCGCGGTGTACTCGGGATGGCGCGCGTAGAAGCCCTGGAGACCGCGGTAGAGCTGCTCCGAGAGCTGGTCCTGCGTGTTCACGTACCCGCTGTCGTCACGCACCGACGAGTAGCCAGTGCCAACGGGCTGGTCAAAGAACAGCATGTGGCCGAGCTGCGTCCACGAGTGCGGATGTGGAATGAGCTTGCCGTCGCGCGTGATGCGGTACGGACCCATCTCAGTGAGCAAACCGGTCATCGACGATGCGCCAGGGCCGCCGTTGAGCCAAATGAGCAGCGGCGTCTCGGCGCTCTGGACAACTGCAGGCGCGCGGGCTTCAAAGAACCAGTAGAAGAGCTTTCCGACTGCCTGAGGGTTCACTTTGATCAGCCCAGCGTACTACAGCACGTACGTAAGCCAACATAGCGAGTGGCATGAGGAACAGGGGAACATGAGCATGAACACCCTAGAGAGAGTCCTAGAGCGCCTCATGGACGCACCTGTTTTTCCAGTGGAGTGCCAAAGCCTGGGACAAAGTGCACGCGGTCACTGTCATCGTCACCGTCGCTCGTCTGGCCGTGCGCTGTTCCTTGACTGAGCAGATCCGTCTGTGCAACTGCATGTGAATCAGCGTGCGCCTGGATCTGCTCGTGATGCTGCGCTGGCATCGACGCAGTCGCGACAGTCGAAGACGAGACTGCTGCCGCCGTTGCCTGCAGCTCGCCAGCGCGCACGCTCGGTGACGGACCATTGTCGTTGTGCGACCGCAAAGTCGCAGATGATGCGCTCTGGCCACTCCCACTGCTGTCACCAGCGTCGCTGCTGCTCACAGCATCCACGTGACGCGAACGCTCTGTCGCTGGCGTCGCAACATGTGCGCGCACGCCAAAGTACAGCACGACAGCTACGAGCAGCCCGACCGTTGCAATCCTGCGGACGTGGCGCTTGCGCGCAACGTTCTTGCTGTGATTGCTGCTGCTGTTATTGTTGCGACTGCGCGGATGATTGCTGCTGCTGTCGTTCGCATCTTGTGCAGACGCGGACGCAGCGCGGCGCAGTGGCGTCGACTCGTTCATCATGTGCGAGTGTGCTCGTTGGACAGAGCACGATCTTGTCTTGCACGTCGAGAGCGCACGCGATCGATCAAGTCGACGCGTTCACCCACACACACACGCAGCGACGCACGTACGCACAGATGGCAGCGAAAGCAAGAATGGTCGCGTGCCTTTGCCTTTGGTTTGTTGTTTGCTCGCAGCGACGTGCTTGTGCACGCTTGTACATACAAATAGCTAGATCAAAAGCACCATCAGATACTTTTCTGCTTGGGCGAATCTTTTTTCTCAAATTCGAATGTGGCGTCATCGAGAATCGTCCCACTCTATGCGTGCGCTAAAATGCGAAACCTGTTTAAACCGCTCAACACGCAATGCGAATTTAACAGGTTCTGCGATTTGATTGGTAGATCAGTGATGACGTCGGCGCGTCCGAAACATGCTATTTGATAGACTCGGATGCGATTCCAGAGGTCAAAACCTCCAAGCTCATGGCTGCACTCGATGATGCTGTGAGCTTGCAGTCCTTTGATCCAGTTCATGCACCTCGTTCTACTACTTGCGTGTATGTATGTGTGCGTGGCACCCTCTCTACTTGCTCCACACTTGGATCGCAGGCTGTATACATACGCTTTGTCTCTCTACTCTTTGTCCAGTCGTGCTGCTCCTACTGCGTCGCTGTCTTCGTAGCAACTGCATCGACTTGCTTTGCGAGCTCGAGCGCACGCACCTTTGCGACTTTCATACACGCGTGGAGCGTCTGCGGCGAGAGCACAGTGCCTCCCGGCTTCTGGACACCGCAGAGCTGGCCAGTCGTTGTGTACGTCACACTGAGCGTTGCGCTCGCGAGCTCCTCCTCTTGGCTCGTCGGGTCGAGCAGCACCGTATCATGGACAACGGCAAAGCTCGTTGCGTACGCACTGTGCTGGAGACGCAGCGTTGCAGGTTCTTCGTCTGAGGACACGCATGTGTTGGGTTATAAAGTATCAGAGCCTTGTGGGTCACCTATGTGAGCAGGTCCTCGTCTCGAGCAGCTCTATAAGATTGGTCCAGCTGCTGCTGATCCAAACGCACCTGGTCGGATCGACACGACGTGATCGACTTCACCAATTGAGACCGCCGGCAGCTTGAGTGTCTTGAGTGCTGCGAGGATCGCAGTCAGCGCAGCGTCGAGCACGTTGCCGTCGTGGTCGACGCAGAGGACGTCAACGAGGAGCTTCCACGCCGACTTGCCCTTCTCAATGCTCAAGTCCGACATTTCAACGACACGCGAGCTGGCGAGACGTAGCGCAATCGCATACAACGGGATTGAGTGAGAGCGTGAGTGCGAGGCGCTGGATGGTGGTCGAGTAGTGTGTAGCAGTCGTCGTCACGGCTGCATTGTCAGAGTGCGAACGTACCCAATGATGATGTTTGTGAGCTGGCTGCCAATGCTCTGCGCCTCCTCTGACGGCCGGCCGAGGCTAAAGCGCGTGGAGCAGAGTGGTGTGAGGTGAACCTGGATCGCTGTACGTCGTGGCATAGTGGCAGATCTGTCAGAGCTCACAAACGTCCACTCGTCGCAGTGATCACAAGCAGCTCAAAGGCGTCAAACACTGCACATATACATACCGATCTCGCCCTGGTCTGGCGTCGAGACAGCAGGTAGACCGACAGCGAGCTTGATTGCAGCGACGACAGACGTCTTGCCGATCTTCACGAGACTCGAGCTCGCTGCAGTGTGCACGACGTTTGTCTGGATGTGCACTGCGCGCGCAGCGTCAGGAGCACGCGCATCCGGACGCACGCCGCTGTCGAGGCACTTGCGCATGTACTCGGACGGGAAGAGCTTCTTGTACATATCGGCATCGAACGAGAGCGTCACTTGCTGCGGCTTCATATGCGTCGCTGTCTTCATGGTCGTCGTCGTCGTCGTGTCTGTTGTGTTCAACCATTGGCAGCAGAGTATTTGGAAGCATCTGGGGATTTGTTTCTAAATTAGATGAAAATGGTTTCAAATCAAGCATTTAGTCGCATCAAATGTCTAAATTTCAATATCTAGACGCTATGTGGTCCACATCGGTACGCTTCAGAACTGGCGCGAATTACCTCGTGTTTGTCACTATCACAAGTGCTCGAAGAAGACGACGAAGACGATAGACAACGCGACCGAACAGGTCGGCAGCAGATCACGAGCAGCGCTCTCTCGAGTGTGTGTGTGTGTGTGTCTGCGCTCTCGATCGACATCATCGACTGCACAAGCGTGCACGCACATCGGCATCATGGCTGGCAACGATCTGAACGACGTGATCGAGTCACCGCTGCCGCTCGCACCGATTGTCGGGCGGCGCCGCACGCGCGCAACCGCGCAGCTGCACCTCATGGAGCGCCGCGAGCATTTCAAGCGCCGTCGCGAGCGCGCAGCACTACAAGAGCAAGCAGCTCGCAACAACAGTAGCAACACCAGCGACAACGCTATCAACAACAACAACCACATTGCAAACGACAATGCTGAGAACGTCCACACCAACACGAACACACCGCCACGTACAACGCGACAGAGCGCTACACAAGACGACTGCACGGCGCTCGATGCAACGCATACAGCAGCACGCGCAATGGCGTCACCGACAGTCAAGATCGTCGTTGGCGCGTCGTTTGGCGACAAGATCGGTGCGAACAGCGTGATTGAGCGCACGCCGACGAAGCGCGAGCTGCAGTCGCCACCGCAGATCCGGCGCATGAAGCCAGCACCACAGGCAGTCGTCCCAACGCCTGAGAAAGTGGTGCCTGCATCTGCGGGGCTCGAAAAGGTCGAGACTGCTGCTGCTGAGTCTGGCGATACTGTCACTGCAGCGGCTACGACAGCAGAGGCAGCAACGGCGGCGACTGCCTCTGCTGCGACTGACAGCGCTGCGTTGCCTAGTGAGAGCGTGAGCGTGATGATCCCTGACAAAGACGTCCCAGCGCTCAAGCCCAAGCGCGTCGCTGCGCGTGGGATCGCTCAGAGCGGCTCGTCGTTCTCGACGCGCAAGCGCATGATCTCGTTCTCGCCCGAGCGCGACGAGCGTCCAGAGAACCGCGCACTCGCGCTGCTCAAGCTCGAGAAGAACTTGAAAGCAACTGCGAAGCTCCAGCAACGCCTCGACGGCGTCGGTGTCTTGTCGCGGAACGAAGAGCCGCGGTCTGCGTTCACGACGCCGTTGAAAGACCGCACAGCAGCAGCGCCAGTGCTGGCAGCACGGATGCTCCAGTCGCCCATCGCGACGTACACGACGCCAGTGAAGCACATGGCGACGCCAGGGGCGTTTGAGACGCCGTCTGCACCGACGAACGTCACGCTCGAGTTCCCAAGCGACGACGAGAACGATGGCGATGACCAAGACGACCGTGTCGTGACGGTCGGAGACCAGACACAGCGACGCAACAGTGTCGTCACGCCGGTGAAACCTGCTGCAGTGATGCTACAGTCGTCTCAGGACGTCGAGTGCCTTGCGTCCCAAGACGCGATCAATGGCACGACTGGCGATGATGGCGATGGCGATGATCGAATGAACGATGACGACGACGATGACGACCTGGAGTGCTGCGCGACGCAAGTGCTGTGCTCGCAAGTCTCAGAGGCCGAGTCCCTTGCACAGCCTTTGAGCTGCTCACAGGAGCCGAGTCAGCTATCGCAGCAGCAGCGCGTCGAGGACTTTGGATCGTCGTCGTCCATTGCGTTCACGAGCACATCGGTGATCGAAGACGTCGGTCTGTTCAACTGCGACTTGGACGTCGAGTACACTGGCGGCGTGTACGGCGAAGGGACGGACGGGAAGGTCTCGGCCGCAGTCATCAACGGCCAAAAGGTCGCTCTGAAGCGCGCAAAGCCGCACGATGGCTTCCCAGAAGACGAAGCAAAGCGCCGGAGCGCAGTCGAGCTGCACTACTTGCGCCGCGTGCGCCACATGCAGGGCTTTGTCCAGTGCCTCGGGCTCTGTGACGGCATTGACCACACGTGCATTGCGCTCGAAGTCATGGACTGCAAGCTCAGCGACTACTTGCGGCGCTACGGGACAAATACTAGCAGCAGTCGCACGAGCGCTGGGGCGACAGCAGCGACAGCGAGTGGCAGCTCCAAGCGCCGGTTTGTCCTCGCACTCGACGACGCCAAGAGCTTGCTCAAGCAGATCGCACATCCGATGATGCTCTTGCATGACCAAGTGAACGTTGCGCATGGCGACTTGGCGTGTCGGAACATCCTCTTGCGGACACCGCCGAAAGGGTACGAGCAGAAGTGGGAACCGGTCGTGAAGCTCTCGGACTTTGGTCGGATCCGCGTGCCGTCGACCGAGCCAAAGATCTTGGACGAGCGCTTTAGTTTCTTCAAGAACTGCGACGTCGGTGCGTTCGGACGCGAGATCCTCTACCGTTTCCTCGTCGGTGAGATCGTGCCGCCGTCGTGTCTCGAGACGCGGAGTCTCCACAAGCAGCTCCAAGACGTCGTTGTGACGCAAGTCCCAGACGCGGCGAAAGACCGTCTCGGGCCGTACTACCGCCTCTTTATGCGCTGCACGGGCTGGGGCGTCCGGCCGACGTTCCGCGAGATCTACGACCACTTGGACGACCTCGAGTACTTTGAAACGACTGAGAACGGACTCTTTCCGCTTAAGCCAAGCGGCAGTAGTAGTACGAGTACGAGTGCTGCAGCAGACGCGTCGTTCCTATCGCCAGTGCTCGATAGCAGTCGCCCAAGTAAGTTTGTCTCGAGCGGCGGCGGCGGCGGTGGCTCGAAAGGCGGCGGTGGCAAGTATGACACGCCGAGTGGCGCACTGCAGCGCACGTCGAACGGCGCTGCGCGCTTGCTCCAGTCCAAGAGCGGGACGACAGATGGCAGCGTCGCAACTGGCCATGCGAGCCACAACAAGACCGTGAACCTGCTCAAGCCGCGGTCCGTGCTCCGCGGCACGCCGCACAAAGTCGCAAACCCAAACAGTGGTGCCGCAGCGGCAGACAAGCTCCACCCGCGCAACTTGGCGACGTCGAGTGGGCTCACGCCGAATGGCCGCCCGATGCTGCTGAAGAAGACGCCGCCGTCAGCTGGTGCATCGCGCCGGTCATTGCAGATCCTCAGTCAGATCCAGCACCGCACAACTGGTGGCGGTGGTGCAGACAAAGCCAAGTGAACAGTCAAGGAGTAGAAGTCGCATTCGTATGTAGTCACTGTCTTTGGTCTCTTCGACGACCAACTAACTTACGACCTAGAGCCGCACTCGATCGTTCGCCCATGTCTTGGTGTCAAGAGTACGAGCTGCCAAGCTGAGGATGTGAGCTGCTGCTGCTGTGGACTGAGAGCTCTCAGGCAGGAGACCACTTTGGGATCTTCCACAGATCCTCATCATCAGGACCGACATCTCGCCGCCTCTTCAAGGCGTCGCCATGTCCTCGCGAGCTTGCCAAAGCGTCGTGTGTCGCCAGAGCGCAAGCATCCGACAGCTCGTCGCAAGTCAAACGCAGCAAGCAGGTGCAGAAAGGAGCGAGAGCAAGAGCAGCAACAGTGAACCACACCGAGCATGGCGCGTGACGACAGCGGCGAGAAGCGATGTGAGCTGCTCTCCGGCGCTGAGACGTACGCGATCCAGCTCCTGCTAGGTGTCATTGCGATCGGAACGCTCTGGTACAAGCGCCACGTCGAGCGACCGCGCCGGACGATGCAGATCTGGACCATGGACGTGAGCAAGCAAGCGATTGGCGTACGTTGCATCATGCCGATCTGAGGCTGCTGCCTTGCGCGCTGTCTGTCCTAGCGACTACAGCTGACACTGCATGCGATGCTTCCTATTACTGCTCCTCGGTATGCAGGCCACAGTGGGGCACGTGATCAATCTCTGTATCGCGATCCAGCTCCCTGCGGTCACGGACGAGTGCGTCTGGTACTTTCTCAACTTCATTAGCGACTGCACGCTCGGCATGGTCGTGTGCCTCGCGTTCCTGCGTCTCCAGCAAGAGATGGCGTTCTCCATGAGCTGGAGCACGATCCAAGAGAGCGGCGAGTACGGCAACCCGCCGTCATATCGGTGCGTCTCGTGCGTGCCACGCTGCTAGGCACGGTAGTCCTCTGCAAGCGCAAGCGCCACCGACGAGCACCTCGAACTGACTGCGATCGCTGGACTCTGACTGCATCATGGGCATGGACGACTAGGATCTGGGCGTCGCAGTTGACTGCGTGGCTGCTCATCATCGTGTTCTCGAAAGCGATCGTTGCGTCTGTGCTCATTGCAGCGTCTGTGCCACTTGGGACGTTTGGCGAGCTGCTCTTTGCGCCGCTCCGGAGCTACCCGTTCGCCGAGCTCTTGCTCGTCATGGTCGTGTGTCCGAGCTTCCTCAACGTCGCGCAGTTCTGGATCCAAGACAGCTTCCTCAAGCGCGACGTGAGCATCCTCCCACCGGCGTACGCGCGCTTTCGCCACAGTTTTGAAGACTCGCTCCAGACAAAGCTCCTCCAAGAGTACTCGTAGTGACCGCATGGGCAGGCAGGGCCAGACACACGCAGGATCGACAGACAGACTCGAGCACGTCGTGCGTGTGTGGGAACAAGTAAATAACCGAATGGCACGCTCGCTACGCTATGTCGGTGCGACGCTACTGACCTCGAACGCACACTAGACGCCTGGTGCGGCTGTTGCAGTTGGTGCAAGCGACGACGCTGACGACGTCACAGAGAAGCACGGGAACGGTCGCAAGTTCTCCATGTCGTCCATGGCCTCCAAGCCTTTGAGGAACTCGGGGTTCACGTGGAGCCAGTCACGCATGACAACGCCTTCAAAGTACCGCCCTGGCTTGTCAGCAGGGTTGTACTGGTACTCACTCTCAGGGTTGAGCGACCAGACAAAGCCACCAGCCCAGCCAGGCTGCTTGATGATCTCGATCGTAAAGTCCGTGCACCGCTTCGTTGTCTTCTTCGGGTGGGCGTCTTCGGCGTAGAGCCCACCAAACTCGCCGAGCAAGAGCGCTGGTCCTGTCTCGGACGCGAGGAAGCCAAACATGTCGTCCATCGTGGCTTTGATGCGTCGCCGCAGTGCGTTGTCCTCGAGCTCGATGTAGCCGTTGATGACGTTCCCAGGTCCAGTCTTACCGCCGCCGTAGAGGTAGTACTGCGGGAACACAGCCGGTGTGTAGTAGTGCGGCGCCCACACGACCTTCTCTTTCACGTTGAACTCGAGGCCCTTGGTCTTGGCGCCGTGCAAGCCGCCGCCGAACCAGTCGTAGTAGTCAAACTTCTGACCGTCGATCGTGAGCGAGTGCTGCGCGTTGATGCCTTCGACAAAGCCCATCCACTTGGGACAGCCCTTGAGCATGCGGTCAGCGATGCGCTTTGCACCGGCGCGAAAGTCCGTCGCAGTGCCGTCGCCCCACGTCCCTTTGTACGGCTCGTTCTTGAGGTCGATGCCCATGACGTTCCAGTAGTCGTCCGAGCACAAGTTCGCCGTGAGGATGTCGATGGACTTGAGAAAGTCGGCTTCCGTGACGTCGTCGTTGTACCAGAGGTTGCCGTTGTCGCTGATCGTGAGCGTGTGCATGCTGAGGAGCACGCCAATGTTGCGGAAGCGCAGGACCTTGAGGATGCTCTTGAGCAGCGACATGTAGTCTTTCACCGAGATCGCGCGGTTCTCCTGCTTGTTGATGATCTCGCCGTTCGGGACCTTGTTCGTGAGGATCCACGTCGCCATGAGCGGAAGGCGCACGGCGTTAAACTTGTTGTTGGCCAGGAACGACGCGATTTGGTACTGCATGGTTCACAGAGAGAGGGAGCACAGTCACGAGTGTCAGGCTCTGTTGCACAGCTGCGAGTCGCTTGAGGTCCGAGCAGCGCAGTACGTACTGCTGTCGTGCCGTTCTCGCTGTTGTCCCAGAGTCCGAGCGGAATGGCTTGACCACTGTTGCATGTACACATACATCCACACTGCATCAGTACGGCTGGTCATGAGTGAGCAAGCTTGTACCAAAGAGCACGATGCGGCTGGCTGTGGCTGCGGTGGCGGCTGTGCGAGAGACGTACGTTTCCATGCCGAACCTGCAGAACATAGATCCAAGACGGTGTCAGCAGCGGTTCTCTCGTGTATGTGCATGTGCACGAAGCTCGCTCGACGAGCAAGAGCGAGTACCAGGACGCACCAGTTGATGCCTTTGATCTTGAGTGGCACTTCAGTGCCGTTCTTCGAGACTGCGACGATATGGCCGTTCTTGCTCAAGTAGTTTGGGAGCTCGCACTCTGTCAAGCAGATGATGGGAACGAGGCACATGCGTGAGTCTCAGTAGCCATTGCAGCAGCTCAAGTGCACACAGTATGGTGTACGCACCACTCGGTGGGTACTTCTTTGGGTTCCCAATCACGCCGTCGTCCGAGATGATGTCGTTGCCAATAGGCGTCTCGTTCTTGCCACCGATGATCTTCTTCTTGTCAAACTGGATCTTCTCAAAGACCTGAGCGCGCGACTGACTCGCATCGTGCGTCTTGGTCGCGTAGAACGTCATGAGGAAGCCTGCGACGCCGAGCACGACGACGATCGCGAGCAGCCCTGGCCAGATCTGTATTCGAGCAAGGAAGCAAACATGCAGGTGGACAATGAGACCACGAGGCCGCAAGCGCGTGAGGCAATCGATCGACGCTTGCAAGACGCACCCGAATGCGTCCTTTGTAGTCTCGAGGCTTCTCTGATGTGCCCTTTGCGAGCGCGACGGCTTCGATGTCTCGGTCCAAGAGCGAGCCGCGCACAAACACGTCGTTTGCAACTGAGTCCGAGTTGCGCTCAGACGTTCGACTTGTTGTGCTGCTGCGACTGCCGCTCGTATCGACGAGGTTCATATAGCTGTAGCGATACGACGGTCCATTGCCAGTCACGTCACCAGCAGCAGGCGACGCAATGACTTCGTCGTTGTGGGTGCTCCCGACCATGGTACTCGGTTGTAGTCAAGGATGCACTTGCGCTCGTGGCGGCGACTTGGAGAGTGTTCCGGAAACAAGGAGCAGACGCTGCGATGCGATGGAGTGGAGAGCGCGCGGCTCGCAAGTCTCGCAACAGCGCACTCACTCAGGCAACCAGCAACACCAATGTTTGTCGGTTTGCAAGAGGCAAGCCATGTCTGCGAGAGAGAGAGTGAGAGAGCACACGCGGACGAGAGTCGGACCGGATACTCGACGCGAGTCAAAGCGTACCACCACACACACTTGACCCAGCCAGTTGACCTTTTCGTAGGTGCACTTTTTGAAACCCTAGCTATTCGTGTCCCAGAAGACGCCGAAGCGGGCGTTGCTGCTTCATCTTCGAGCCACGCACAGGAGGTCGAGCGGAGCAGACTCGAAAGCGAGAAGTTCAGTGCGCTTTCGTCGGTTTTGTTTTGCACGAACCAAAACCAACCAACCGTGATGCACATGGCTCCTGGCTCAACGTGTACTTGGTGCTGCTGCGCTGCATGCGAGCGCTGCAGGTGTTTGGAGGTTCGTTTGCAACGCATGTCAGCCATTATGTAGCGAGTTGCGCTGCTGCTGCTGCCCAGCCACCCAAGCAAATGAGACACAGCAACAAGTACAGATGGCCTAGCGAACTTCAGGACTTCAAGACAAGGTGCATTACGGCCAGTCATATGTTTGAATTCGACAAAACACGGTGCTTTCAGCCCACTGTATTTGAATTTTGTAAGATTACGATACATGCCACTGAGCATTACACCTGGATTTGCAACGCTGCGTTTATTCAGAAGTGTAGCCATCCATAAAACGGCACGAGAGCCACACACTTGGCACCTGCAAATTTCGCAGCGGATGAGGAGCAGCTCCGTGACCGAGACTGCAGCTGGTGCTGCCGTGATCGTCAAGCGCTTCGCATATCACTGTGAGCGCCACGAAGCAGCACTGGCATGGGTGCACACGATGTGGAGCGGAACTGCAGCTAGTGCTGGTGCACGAATGGCAAGCAGACGAACCTTGGAAGCAACAGCCACCGATCACTGGCGCTGACATTGTGATGTCATCACTCAGGCGCTGCACTACACTGCTCGCGTTTGACAAGAAGTGAGTGTCAATCGCCAGGAGCAGATGCAGTACGTTGTGTCTATTGAAACGAAGTGTGTGTGCGAGCAGTACTCGCACTTCGTTACTTGAACTCGTCATTGCTTTCCGCCAAGTGCAACGCGTAAAGTGCATCACTAGCGCGTGTATGGTGGCAACACGTCTGGTCCGTCAAACGTGCAGCTGCCAGGCGTGTAGCTCTTGACGTGCGTCGCCATCTGTGCGATCGCGCAGCATGAGCAGCAGAACGATGCGAGGCAGTCTGTGCAGGCATTGCCTGGAATCTCGAACCGCGCGCGCACTGCGACTCGTCCGCGCCACACCAAGATGCAGAAGATGACTCTGGTCAGGAAGATCAGGATCAGCACGATCACACTTCCTGGTGACGACTCGGTCGTTTCGTAGCTGTATGTCGTGTAGTTGAACTCGTACGTCGTCTTTGTCGGCACGACGTACCCAACCAAGCCGATGATGTACAGAATGAGGAACTGAACCAGCGCCATCAAGTACGACTGCAACCCCATGCGCGCGTAGACTTGTGCGAGCGACACGAACGGGCAGCACCATGGCATGACGCAGTTCGGCATGCAGTGGTCGCAGCACGAGCAGAGTCCTGCAGCCCAGCGCCCGGTCTCGATCTGGTCGCGAGGGTTCGTTTGCGCTCGAGGCAGGTACTCGCCAGCAACGGCCATCTTGACGTCTCCTGGAGGATAGCCTGTTGCTTGTGGCATGCC
>JAASFN010000716.1:0-14917 GCA_023333795.1 Globisporangium rhizosaccharum | reverse complement strand
TGTTGGGACACCGTCACGTCGATAGGATGCTGAGCACGCAGACTGTGCACATCGACAGCTACGGTCTCTTGAAGCTCAGTATGTTTGGCATCAAGCGGCACGTGCACGCACTGCCTGCTCGCGTCAGTGAACTACCGAGTCGGCGTAGCTGGTTGTGAACAGCAATGGTGTCCATGTGAAGCATCGAGGGAGCAAGTCTTGAGGTTGAGGTCAAGTGAACTGGAAGCCAGACAGCGAACTTCCCAAGCTGGCTGCGACATCTGCCCACCGACGTGTGCTCGCTGGGCAGAGCCGTCAACCAAGTGGTGAGTTCCTGTGGATTTGCGGTGTGAAACGAGCGCTCGAAGCAGCACGTGAGCGAGTCGAGTCGAGTTGAGTCGAGGGAGCACCGACCGAGTAAGACCTCTGTCTCTGTTGTTGTCTCATTTGTGTTAAACAGTATATTCCCACTCTTCATACAACGAACAAGTCAAGCGGACGAATTGGACCCATCCCGTGTCCTCTCTTGTGCTCCGTATGGTTTGAAGTTTGCACATTTCACCTAATAACCACACACGGTAGGTGAAATTGCATAAGTTGCAATATTGCAGCAGCACGATCTCTTGAAAATTGTATGTGCGTGCGCTCAGCGCTTCTTCGCCGCTCGTTTGCTTTGCTTTGCTGCCCACGCACACACGCGCGAGCAGCAGCAGCTCACTTCGGTACTTCGCGCCATCGTCGCCGGCTCCGATCTCCCCCTCGTTCCTCTTCCCCCGTTCGGCGCTCGCCACCACCACCTCCACTAGCCAGCTAGCTCGCCTACCATGACGCAGCAGTGGCTCGCGGCCGCGTCCAAGTGCGTGCGCCGAGGCATCCGCGCGAACGCATCGGTGCGCGCCGGCCCTGCAGCCAAGCACCACGCTGCCGCGACTGCGAACGCGCAGCGCTTGAGCGCGATCCGCGCGTTCTCGAGCGTGCCGCACCCGAGCGAGACGTTCCTCACGGGCACGAACAACGCGTACGTCGAGGAGATGTACGACAGCTGGAAGACCAACCCACAGAGGTACGCACATGCTGCACATGAATGAATGGACGACCGAAAGAGACATGCTGCTGCTCTCATGATCGCCGCACGGGCCATTGAGTGACTCACACACTGCTGTATGTATGTATAAATGAATGGACTCCCACTCCAGCGTGCACAAGTCCTGGGACGTGTACTTTCGCGGCGTCGAGAGCGGCGCTGTGCCTGGCGAGGCGTTCATTCCGCCACCGACGATCCAGAGCGGCGTCAAGCCTGTGCTGTCGGTTGCAACTGCGTCGTCGGCGTCGTCGCCAGACCACAACGACGCGCTGGGGCTGAGCTACCTCATCCGCGCGTACCAAGTGCGTGGCCACGAGCTCGCAAACT
Organism: Globisporangium rhizosaccharum; assembly: GCA_023333795.1. Taxonomy (NCBI): domain Eukaryota; phylum Oomycota; class Peronosporomycetes; order Pythiales; family Pythiaceae; genus Globisporangium; species Globisporangium rhizosaccharum. The sequence continues at coordinate 13,527 of JAASFN010000716.1, read as the reverse complement.
TGGACCCGCTCGGGCTGCAGCAGCGCCCAGAGCTCCCAGAGCTCGACATCAAGCAGTACGGCTTCACGGACGCAGACTTGGACCGCGTCATCGCCGTGCCCAAGAACTTTTCGTCCGGCGTCTCGGGCTTCTTGGAAGACCTCGCAGAGGGCAACAACACGCTGACGCTCGGCGAGATCGTCCAGCGCCTGCGTGAGACGTACTGCAGCACCATCGGTGCGCAGTACATGCACATTCTCAACCGCGACAAGTGCAACTGGATCCGCACGAAGATGGAGCACTTGGTCAAGTCGGAGGAGTCGAAGGAGAAGCAGCTGCACATCCTCGAGCGCCTGGCGTTCTCGGTCGTGTTTGAGCGCTTTTTGGGGAACAAGTACAACACGACGAAGCGCTTTGGCTTGGACGGCGCCGAGTCGCTCATCCCGGGGCTCAAATACATGATCGACCGCGCCACGGAGCTCGGGATGGAGCACTTGGTCATCGGCATGCCGCACCGTGGGCGTCTCAACGTGCTCTCGAACGTCATTCGCAAGCCGATCCAGCAGATCTTCAAGGAGTTCCAGGGCACGCACGTCGACGTCGAGGCGTACAAGCACGAGGACATTGAGGACTGGTCGAACTCGGGCGATGTCAAGTACCACCTCGGCACGTCGTACGACCGGACGTACCCGGACGGCCGCAAGGTCCACTTGTCGCTCGTCGCGAACCCGTCGCACTTGGAAGCGGTCGACCCTGTCGTCGTCGGCAAAGTCCGTGCGAAGCAGTTCTACCTCGGGAACGACCGCGAGGCTGAGCGCAAGGTCATGCCGCTCTTGCTCCACGGCGACGCGGCGTTCAGTGGCCAGGGCGTCGTGTACGAGACGATGCACTTGTCGGAGCTCGAGAACTACGACGCGGGCGGCACGATCCACGTCGTCGTGAACAACCAAGTGGGCTTCACGACGGACCCCAAGAACTCGCGGTCGTCGCAGTACTGCACGGACTTGGGCAAAGCCATGGACATTCCGATCCTGCACGTGAACGGCGACGACCCCGAGTCGGTCGTGAAGGTCTTTGAGTTCGCGGCCGAGTGGCGGCAGAAGTGGAGCGCCGACGTGATCATCAACCTGACGTGCTACCGCCGGTTCGGGCACAACGAAGTGGACAACCCGTTCTTCACGCAGCCGCTCATGTACAAGAAGATCGCGCAGATGAGCTCGGTCCTGGAGCTCTACGTCGACAAGCTCGTGTCGGCCGGCACGGCGACGAAGCAAGAGTGCGACGAGATCACAAACAAGGTCTGGGGCTTCTTCCAGTCGACGTTCGAGGAGTCGAAGGACTGGGAGCCGACGAAGAAGGAGGACTGGCTTGCGAACCGGTGGGAGTCGTTCAAGAGCCCGAACCAGCTCTCGCGCATTCGTCGCACGGGCGTGAACATGGAGACGCTCCGGTTCGTCGGCGACAAGCTCTCGCAAGTGCCCGAGGGCTTCCGCGTGAACCGCCAGCTCGAGCGCATCCTGAGCGCGAAGAAGACGACGATTGATGCGTCTGAGGGCATTGACTGGGGCACGGCCGAAGCGCTCGCGTGGGGCACGCTCTTGCTCGAAGGCAACCACGTGCGCATCAGTGGCCAGGACGTCGAGCGCGGGACGTTCAGCCACCGCCACGCCGTGCTCCACGACCAGGAGACGAACGACGAGTACGTGCCGCTGAACAACTTGGTGAAGAAGACGTCGCCATCGGCGCCGCTCGAATACGCGGTCCCGAGCGACCACGCGTCGATCCCCGAGACGCAGGCCGAGTTCGTGGCGTCCAACAGCTCGCTGTCCGAGTTCGGCGTCCTGGGCTTTGAGCTCGGGTACTCGCTCGAGAACCCGAACGCGTTGGTGATGTGGGAGGCGCAGTTTGGGGACTTTGCGAACGGCGCGCAGATCATGATCGACCAGTTCCTGAGCAGCGGCGAGGACAAGTGGATGCGCCAGTCGGGTCTTGTGATGCTCCTGCCGCACGGGTACGAGGGCCAGGGCGCGGAGCACTCGTCGTGCCGCATCGAGCGGTACTTGCAGTCGACGGACGACGACCCGAGCGTCGTGCCGCTCATGGACGAAGAGAACCGCATGCAGATCCAGCACACGAACTGGCAGGTCGTGTACTGCTCCACGCCGGCGCAGTATTTCCACGTCTTGCGGCGCCAGATCCACCGCGACTTCCGCAAGCCGCTCATCTCGGTCCAGCCGAAGCACCTCTTGCGCCTGCGCCAGGCGTCGTCCAAGCTCGAAGACATGGCGGAAGGCACGCAGTTCCACCGCGTCCTGCCGGAAGCGACGCCCGAGGCGCTCGTGGCGGACGACGCGATCGAGCGCGTGGTGTTCTGCTCTGGCAAGATCTACTACGAGCTCGCGGCGGAGCGCGAGGCGCGCGGCATCGACTCGATTGCGCTCGTGCGCGTGGAGCAGATCGCGCCGTTCCCGTTCGACAAGGTCGCCGAGGAGGCCGCGCGGTACAAGAACGCGCAGGTGACGTGGGTCCAGGAGGAGCCGCAGAACATGGGCTGCTGGACGTACGTCGCGCCGCGCATCGAGACGGCGCTCACCAAGATCAACGGCGACAGCGCGCGGAGACCGTCGTACGTCGGGCGCTCGGCCGCCGCGGCGCCAGCGACCGGCTACCACGCAGTGCACCAGATCGAGCAAGCTCGCATCATCAACAAGGCGCTCACGCTCTAAGGCGCATGAGTGAATGAGTAAGTGAGTGCGCAGTGCGTGCAGCGTCGTCGATAGACGTTGCTGCTGCTGGTGCATGAGAGTGAGATGAGAAGGAGGAGAAGATCGTAGCAAAGCGTTGGTTGTGCAGACGCATGCGCTTGTGAGCGAGTGAGTGTGGGAGATCGATCGATTCATTCATTCGCTTACGCACACACTCGTCATCCTCCTACTTGAGAGCAATACATACACATACACGCATGGAGCCGCTTGCTGCTGAATGACTTGCTTTGTCGACGAGTACGTCGAGTGGCGTGAGTCGAACAGAGCCTCGCCTCCACTATCGCACCATGACCACGATGAGCTGCGCTCGTTGCCCCGTGAGTTTGTGAACAGACCAGACCTCTCTCGCTTGAGCACTTGCGCTGACACGGATGTCTCCATCATCCGCTGCTTCACCAAGTGGCTCTTCGACTAGTCGCTAACGCGATTCCAGTACTGAGTGTCCTTGAGAGATGGATGCGTCGGAGTGGTGCGGTCGTGTTGGTTCGTTCGTGTCCGCGGGAAAATCCAGCGCGTTGAGGTCCCTCAAGCGACTCGCTGTCTGATCCAGCACCACGCATGATCACCGTTGCTGCGTGCATGATCAGCATCGAACCCACTTTGAGCGTCATTGACGCTCGGTAGCCATTCTCCAACTTCCATCCACGAGCTCAAGTACAAACGCGCACACACACAGTTCGCAGCAGTCGAGCGCAATGGGCAACAAGGGGTCGTACGAAGGGCCGTTTGCAGACGTCGAGCTCGCAGCGCCGGGGCCGTCCGTTGTCGCGATCGACGCGCACTTTGTGCGCTCACAGATCACGCGCATTCGCTTGGCGGAGACGTCGTCGTTCTCCAAGAACCTCGTGTTCAAGAACCTCGAGTCGAACAAGAAGGAGTTCTTCACTGGTCCAGACAGAGAGCTCGGGACGTTCCTCGATGCGGACAAGAAGCCGCTCGTGGAGGTCACGACCAAGCCGAACATCAACAACATCTACTACGTGCACCGACCTGGGAGCACTGCACCAAGCGACAACGAGCTCCTGCAGATCTACGTCAAGCTTGGCGAGCAGACAAAGACCGGGTACCTCGACACAGTCGTCCGTGTCGACTTCACAGACGCGAGCACTGGTGAGCGCTGCAAGATCGAGATGGAGGGCGAGTGGCGCGCACGCACAGCACTGCTCTGGCTCGAGCGTAGCCACTCGAGTCCGCGCACAGCTGTCGGACGGATCTACCGCCACGGCATGCGTAATGGCTTCAATCTCGACATTGCACCGAACGTCGATGTCGCACTCGTGCTGCTAATCTGCGCAGTCCTCGGCGACGACCTCAAGCGCCATCGATTGCGCGCGAACAAGAAGGGCGATGGCTTTGCGCCACTCACGAACCCGTACATGAGCTGAGCTGGTGCGTGAGTGATTGAGAGAGTATAGTGTGCACACAGCACGGGTGAACAAAGTCCAAGGCCGTTTCTGTCATATCAATCCATCCATCGGTCCTTTGAGTTCGTTCACTGTGCCAAAACATGCACGAAAAACCCAACACTACAATGCTCCTTGTTCATATGCGCATGTGTGTTGATCGAGCGCTCTCGAGGGCGCTGCGTGACGTTCAGGCTCGAGATCGAACGTGCGTGTGTGGCGCAGCCAGTCGAAGCAGCAAAATGGTGGTGTGAACTCAGAGTCCGTTGCACTTGTCGTAGATGGCAGTGCAGACGCATCTGGAGCTCGAGTCACGTCTGGACGTGAAGCGCCTGTCAATCGTATGTGTACGAAACACGTACGTAGCTCGCGGACTGAGCATGTGTGCTCTCTGTGTATATGTTCATGGCGGACTTACACCAGGACAGCGTGAGCAAGTGTCGTCGCGAGTCGCAGCCTGCCTCTACATACATCCGTGTTACACTGGGTTCATTCACACAATCGACGAACGAGCGAACCCAAAACCCAAAGTGCTCGAGCATCACTCATGCGCTCGCTTGTCGATAGCGTAGCGCTCGATGCGTCTTACAACGCGATGACGCTCGATGCGAGGAGCGAGAGCGATGATGGCGGTCCTGGTCGCTACGAGTGCCATGAGATTCAGCACATGCACGCACCTGCAATCGCGAACTCTGCAACGAATTGACAGCCACTGCAGCAAATCACGCTCTATAGAGGCTCACGCAGATGGCCAGTCGGTCAATAGCTTCGTGCAATGTGGACCGAGCCTGATACGTCTAGCTATTTCTCTTGCTGCGCAAGCAAGCGAGCAAGCACACAGCGCGCGCGACTGATTTAAACCATGCGGCTGTGCTGGTTTGGACTGGAATCGCAGCGTGCGGGCCACCACACGCTGCGCGGCCATTGCCCCGCCGTCGCTCGCCGACGAGTCAATCACGCAAGACTCGTACCTCAGTCTCACGCACTACTATCGTATCATGGCGATTGGCGCACACGCAGCAGCAGACTCAGCAGCAGTCCTGCGTAATGAATGATTGCACTTGGGCGAGGAGGTCACGACGCCGTTCACCTTGCGAGAGTGGGTTCACTTTTCGATTCGCCCTCGACCGGCCGCCAGCAGCAGCAACAACAACGCAGCGCAATCGGCAGCGAGCGATTGCACCCAGAACGTGTGCGCCACTCCTGATTTACGCCTCTCGAGCACAAGCACCGCTCTCGCTGTCGTCTCCACTACAGCTCGCTCATTCGCTCACTCTCGCACTCACTCGCTCACGCTGACGCCGAAAGCGCGTACAGACCGAGCGACACGAGCGTACAAGTCAGCAGAGACGACGCAGATCTGCCGACATAGCACACAGCCTCACGTCCGCGGCGCGAGCGAGCGATGAACGACGTCGCACGCCTACCAGCATTCGCACTCGCAGGGTCCATGGCGAGCCACCACACGCATCAACAGCAGCAGCAGCAGAAGCAGCGCGCCAAGGGCATCTGGTCCACAGCCGAGCACGATCGGTTCCTCGACGCGCTCAAGAAGTACCCGCTTGGACCGTGGAAGGCGATCACAGACCACATTGGCTCGCGCTCGATCCGCCAGGTGCAGACGCATGCGCAAAAGTACCAGGAGAAGGTCCTTCGGCGCCTCAATGGCTCGAGCAAAGCCAAGGTGCTGCGACTGCGCCAGGAGCACCGCATCGACCACGACGTGCTGGACGGCCAGACGCTCATTAGCACACCTGGCGAGCGCCGTCGCAATGCGCGCAAGGCATCCGCTGCCAAGCTCGCGGCGAACGCGACACAAGCAGCAGCAGCATCAGGTGCAACGGCAGAAACAGGAGCGATGAAACGAGGAGGCAGCAGCGCTGACGCCGAGACAGACACACCGGTCTTTGATGCTGACCTCTTTCGCCTCTCGCTGTCCGAGTTCGATGACGACGACGAGGATACCGACAGCATCAAGGTCGAAGACAGCGAGCAAGACGACGGCGACGAAGGCGACCTCCCAAGTCTCAGTGAGTGCCTCGACTTCTTCATCAAGTGCTTCTCTGTAACGGCGCAGCACGAGCAGCCTCAGCACCACATGCACTTTTGCTAATAGCGAGTCCGCCGACGCACTCGCTGATTCACTCACGTCGCTGTCGTGCGCACGTACGAGCTGTAGCTGTGTCCAGTGCAGTGCGTAGTAGGAGATCAGCTTCGCCACCACCGCCGCCACTCTCTCGTTGGTCGCTGCCAGCGCCAGCACTCGCTCGCTCACACACAAGCAAATGCTCTAATACGATGATCAGTTCCTATTTATCCACACTTGTGCGTGTCAAGTTTTCTTCCTGCGTTCGCTCCGGACGACAACGAGGACCATTGCGTGGAGCTGCTTATGTGGGTTGCCAAACAAATGGACAGCGACGGTTGAGGATCGTTGCGAGTCGGACTCACAGCGAGCGAGCGAGTCAGCAGTCTGTTGAAGCTCTTTGTCGTTGGATCGTCTCAATGTGTAGTTTTGAAAGAGACACTCGAGCAGTCAAGTGAAGACGCTCGCTCGAATGGTTCAGTTGCTGCTGCTGCTGCTGCTGTCGCCATTCTCGAGCATAGAGATGGATGGGAGCAAGCGGATTCACCTCGTGTCCAGTGTGCTCCTGTGTGCTCGCAGTCGCAGTCGCGAACGCCCGGCAAGCCAGCAGTAGCAAGTGAATGAGCGGGCAGGAAGGCAAGCAAGCAGACACCTGGTCGTGTGGCTGGCACGCGCGGCAAGAAGGCATCGACTGCTGACAGGCAGTGTGGCAGGCAGGCAGCTGGCGAACTGGTGACCAGCTCCTAATGCAGCATGTAAAAGCGCGACGAAGAGACACAGAGACACCAGGTGGCAATCACGACGGTGGATTCTCCGAGAGCCGGCAGACATTCGCTCGCGTCTTCGAGCATGCGCGCCATGCACACTGTTGCGTATGGTACACAACGCTTGCTCGTGAGCGACCAAGAACAGCATGCTTACTTTCCTGCTCACTCGCACAGGTGTCGGTGCGTCACGCGAGCATGAAGAGCAGGTCCACGCTCTATATGATAGATGAAGAGGTTTTGCGGTACTGAAAGAAGGTCGTGGCATACTGAAAGTAACACAATGTAGCTGTTACTGTTGTTGAACCTTGTAATCGTGACTGCGATAAATGACCGTCAGGAAACCTTCAGAGCACTCGTTTTGACTTGCATTTGTATGGTTTCAGTACTCTCTCCATTTTCATACAAACTCCAAGTGCGACTGGATAAGCTACCCACTTTTTGCAAAAACAAGTCGGATCAACTTGAATTTTCGCCTCTCATAACGCGATTTCTGCTCTGACTCTCTCCACCGTTCTGTGCCAGTGGAAGAGGGACAATCACGTGCGAGCGGCGATCAGCTCTGTTCGCTGCAGCTTTGATCGAAGATAGCAGCGTCGCCCGCATAGAAGTGACGAGAGCGGCGGCGCTTCCTGCCCGCGCCGAAGTGCGAGCTGTGAGTGCGCGTGCGACCTCAGCGATCCGAGTCATTCCTCTATTTTCCACTAGCGCACGAGCGGTGGAAACTACCAGCAGCCAGCACCAGCAGCACCAGCTCCTCTTCACTCTCGTAGACGACCGACTCGCACCATGGTGGCCACTCCATCGTTCCTCGCTGCGTTCACGGCGGCAGTCGTGCTCTCGAGCGCGAGCGCGACGTCGATCAAGTACAACCCAACTACACTTGGTGACACGATCAGCCTCGGACCCAAGCACCCGGCGTTCGGTGCGTGGATCCCAGCCGAAGCTGTCGAGACTGTGATCAAGGTCGACCCGGAGCTCCCAGCCGTGTCGTCGCTTGTCAAGGTCGCTGTCGTTGACCCGTCGCTGCTTGCAAACTCGACCTCGAACGCGCACACAGCCGTGATCGGTCTCGGCCGCTCGCTCGATGACCCAACGGACGACGACGATGACGATGAAGCCAGCGCAATCCTCCCAGGCAAGGTGAACAGCGGCAAGGGCGGGCGTCGCCAGCTCGAAGCGTCAAGCGACGACATCCGGAAACTCGAGACGTTCTTCAAGACCAAGATGGAGATGAACCTCAAGAAGCTCGCGACAAAGGGTGTCGTGCTCCCAGCGCCGTGGCCGAGTAGCTACTGGCCGATCTACCAAGACGGCATCAACGCGGTCTGGTCGGACGGTGACGCGAGTGCGTCCGAGAAGTACGCAAAGGCGTACGGTCTCAACGTCAAGACGTTCCAGGACGCAGTGTCCAAGTCGAACGGTGTGCTCTCGCAGAGCTCGCGTCGCGCGTGCAAAGCCGACTCGGACTGCACGAGCCTCAAGGACGGGAGCAAGTGCGGCAAGCGCAAGGGCGAGAACGCGGGCTACTGCATCCCGACGTGGTTCGGCATTTGCCACGCGTGGGCACCAGCTGCAATCCTCGAGCCAGAGCCAAAGTGCCCAGTCACGCAGAACGGCGTGACGTTCCAGCCACTTGACCTCAAGGCGCTCGTGACGGACATCTACGACGGTGCGGCCGTCGACACGGTCTTCACCGGTGTGCGCTACAACGGCGGGAACGACGCGAAGGACCGCTGGGGCCGCCATATCGACCCGGCGTACCGCGACCTTGGTGCTGGCTACTTCCACGTCGCAGTCACGAACATCCTCGGTAAGTTCAAGAAGTCGTTCGTCGTGGACGTCACAGCCGGTCCGGAGGTCTGGAACCAGCCCGTGCGCGGCTTCCAAGTGAAGGAGCAGCGCCGGTTCAAGCCAAGCGAGGCCGCGAGAAACTTCTACGCGACGGCGACGTACCCGTTCAACCCGCGTGCAAAGAGCATTGCGTACGTCAAGACGCGCCTCAGCTGGATCGTCGAAGCGCTCGAAGACGGTGAGCTCGTGAACACTGGCCGCGTCGACTCGTACACGACTGGTGCGGACTACACGTATTTGCTCGAGCTCGACGGGAGCGACAACATCATTGGTGGCGAGTGGCTCTGGGCGTCGAACGACAACCACCCGGACTTCCTCTGGTTCCCGACTGGCGCGCCGGCGGCGAACTCGGTCACGAGCACGGGCTTGAGCTACAAGAACGTCAAGGACTTGATCAACCGGTCGGTCAAGTGCCAGTAGATCAGTCGATCGATCGGACTGGACTCGAGATGGAGAGTGCAGCCGGTGACGATGATGACTCTGGTGCATCTGTGTGATACTTTTGTGGTACTTTAGTATCAAACCCAATCAAAAGCCATTGCGTATCTGATACCTTTTTGTATGTCTGGAGCTTGATTAGCGCTCTAGGCGTCGTGAGTTCGTCTACATGGCTGTGTGCATCCAGCGCGAGGACGCAACGAGCGAGTCTTCTGGGCTGGCTAGCGTCGCTCGGTCTGTCTTGCCGCGCTGTGTCGGCTCGTGACTGCCTCTTGTCTCTTGTCTGCGATGCGTGTTCCGGACATTCGCTTCGAGCTGCTCGTGGAGCTCTGTCCACGCCATCGTGCGCACTGCAGCACCTCTGTGAGGCTTTGAAGGAGCAATCGCGTCGTGCTGGCTGCTCTGAGCTTCGTCAGTGCTGCGAGTTGTATGACGTTGAAAGCCTGCGAGGATCTCGTGGCGTCGCACGTTGCGCTGGAAGATCGCGTCGAGTTCGTCGCCTGTGAGACTCGCGCTCGTCATGTCGTCATCGTCGTCGTTGTCGTCGTCTTCGTCCAGGAGATGGCGCCACTTGGTCTTCAGTGCGAGTGCAGATGTCGCGTCCCAGGACGCACTGAGATCCGAGTGCGCAGTGGGATCTTCACTCACGTCTGTCCATGATGCGTAGCGTCTGGATGCGCCACCATCGCTTCGACTTGCGAGTCCAGCGCGATGTGGTTGAGAGGACGATGCTCCTTCATGCTGCTTGGACACGCTGCAGCGGAGGTCCTGGACAAAGAACTCATCGTCGTTGTCACTGTCACTCCCGCTCTCGTTGTCGTGCGTTGCGACCTCTTGTGGTCGGTGGCGTTGTAGTTGCTTCCTATTGCTGCTGCGATGAGCAGCAGTACCATTGACGTCGAGCGCTTGGCTGTTAGTTTGATATCGTTGCGCTTCGACACCTGGACGAGAGTCTTTAGAGCTGCGAGCGTCGAGCGCGTCATCGAGTGAGAGCACGAGCTCAGGGATGCGTGACATCAACTCCTGTTGCTTGTCTTGTCCGCGATCGTGTAGACTTGCACGACGCTCTTCCACTGCAACGGCTGTGCTTGGCTGCTGCTGCTGCACGCGGCCGTCAAAGTACACGAGCTTGCTGTCGCACTGGAGCGAGGTTAGCGGCATCAGTGGCGTCTCAGTCATGCTACTGTCGCGACGCAGCACTGCGTGTGACGATGTTGAGCCCAGCTCGCGCTCTTGACTCACACTTGCTTGGTTCACTCGACGTGGCACACTACTTGTTAGCTCTACGACCGACGTCTCTGGACGTGACTCGGCTCTAGAAGATCGCGACACGGACGCGCGCAGATCGCGACGTGCACGCACAAGCTGGAGCTGCTCATGCTGGAGCCGAAACTTCTCGAGCTCTTGGCGATGGAGCTGCTCGCGGTGCTCCAGCTCAGCTCGGAGCTCACTCCGGAGCTGTTCGAGGTCTGACAGCGTCGGACTCGAAACGCTGACGAGCGACTGCGACTGCATCTGGAGCTGTGCATGCGCTTGCCGGAGCTGGTCGACGACCTGGCGCTGGCGCGAGAGTTCGTCTTTCATCTCGTTATACTGGCGGAGCAGCACTGTCGGATCGATGGCTGCTGGCACAGACGGCGGATGCTGGGCTGGCCAGCCTCTGTCTAATCGACCATGTTGCTGCTCATGTGGCTCAAACGAGTGAGCAGGAAGCAGCAGACGATCAGTCGAACGTACGTGCTCTGCATGGTGTCTAGCAGTGTGCGGCGGTACTAGCTGTCTGTGCAGCTCTGTGCCACTGCTGCTGTGGTCTTGCGGCACGACTAGCGGATCTTCAAACAAGTGCGCTCGCGTGTTGGCGAACGGATCCATTTTGTCCAGCGCTGGCGCACGTCGCTGCACTGGTGACTGCGGCTGCTCGTGATGCATGCGCACTGGCGACTGCTGCGACTGCTTGTTATAGTGCTGCTGGGCTTTCTTGTGGTCTGCGAGCGCTGCAGCAGCTTGCTGCGCACGCACGAGCTCCTCTTCTTCTTTGCGCCGCTTGAGCGCATTTGCTTGCTCCTCCGCTTGCTTTAGACGCTGTTGCTCGGCTTCAAACCGCTCGAATTCGCGTCGATCCTCTTCGTCCTGCCGCCGCTTCGCTTCACGCTTCTGCTGCACCTTCTCTTCGACCTGCCGCTGCAGTGCGAGCTGGATCTCCTGCTGTTGCTGGAGCTTGCGTCGCGCTTTCATGTCGCCATGGTCGCCAATGCCAGGGCCGAGCGGACCAAAGCCATTGTTGCCTACTGCTGGAGCGTATGGAGCTACGTCGGCTCGTGGACTGCTTCTCGGATCACTAACGTGGTCTTGCTGCTCGAAGTGCGGAGGGAGATGTGTTTCGTGTGGAAGACGCACTCGTCCACCAGCATAGTGCTCTTCATGCTGCTGTTGCTGTTCGTAGTGCTGTCCAAATGGCAGTGCTTGCAGCGGTGCACCCCAGTCATGCAGATTCCCAGCCATGTCCATGCCAAACGGTGGCGGAGGTAGCGTTGCATGGAGTGGTTGCGGCTGTGCAAACACGTGTGGCGCGCCGTGTCCTGGAAGGCTAGTGCCAGTGAAGCCACCGTGCACGGGACCACTCGGATGGCGCTGGAGTCCAAACGGCTCGTGCACCTCGGCTGGGTATCCACTTGACGCCTGACTGTGCCGTGATGGCGACATGTGGTGCGTCTGTGGTGGTGCGGACGGCATCGGCTGCCGCTGACCACGTGCAAAGTTCGTTCGGTTTGAGTTCGCGCGCTCGCCAAAGCCGTCCCAGAAGCCTTTGGTCGCATCGTGCTGCTGCTGTTTCTGCTGAAATCCATTGCCACCACCGCTAAACGGTATCTGTCCTTGCCCTGGACGTCCGTGACTTGTGCCCTGGCACTCGACCTCGCGCTCGCGCTGCTTCTGGAGCTCGCGTTGCTGGACTTGCTGGGCGAGTGCCTGCGCGTACGCCTGCTGCTTGCGTCGCTGCTCTTCTTTGTGACGCGCAGCAACAGGGTCGACATGACCGCTGCTACTGCCGTGGCGATAGACCTGCTGTTGCTGCTGCTGGTGATACATGCCTTGCCGACGTAGGACACCAGCTGCAACGTGCTACTACGTGCGAGTGAGAGCAAGGATGGTCCAGTGCACGTGTGTCTGTGTGATTTGCATGCGACAGCGCTTCGTGCTACTATTGATAGGCGAGTTTGAACTGGGTAGAGTACAGAACTCGAGCGCTAGCGGCTCGAGAGCTAGCGGTAGACACCAGTGGCGATCCTCGGCAAGCTGTCGTACTCTGATCTCAAGTCTCAGGCTTGAACATCATGTACATATGCTACCATCGACTGGTTCGTCCTGCTGCTGCTGCAGATGCAGTTGCTGTTCGCGCCTTTGTGTGGACTGAGGTGTACACTGGCGAGACAAATGCTGAACCAGATCGCGCTGGTACGGATCGGATCGGACTGCCGCCACCTCCACTCGACGCCAATGAAACACGGCGCGATCCACTCGAGGACGACGACGTTGTGGACGAGGATGACATGAGCCGCTTCATCGACGCGTCGAGGTCAGTGCACACCGTCCGGAGCATTTCGTTTGTCGCCTGCGCTGCGTCGACTTGGAAGAAGTCCATCTCAGTGAGCTGTGCTGCTGTCGCACGCTTGCGCGGGTTCCGCTGCAGACACGCGCGCACGAGCGTTCGCAGCGCTTTCGACACCGTTGACGGCAGTGTCGGCAGTCCTGCCGTCTTTGTGTCTGGACTCTTCAGTGGCGACGCGCGACGCTGCGGCGACAACGATTGCGATCGCTTTGGTGGACTAGTGCTCTTTGTGTAGCTACTCGTTGCAACTGCCGGTGGCGTCATAGCGCTGTCACGTGCGCGAACAAAGCCATTTGCCATCTGGAGGACGAGGATCCCGACACACCAGATATCACTCCGTGTGCTCGCGTGCGCTGGGTCGTGCGCACGTTCAGGCGGCTGCAGCCGACACGTGTGAGACGGACAGACAAGTCAAAGTCTAGTACCGACGACTCTACACAAAGCGCTCCTTCACGTACAGGGAACGTCGCTGTCCAGTCGAGGTCGCTGGGACTCGGTAGTTCACTGACGCGAGCAGGCAGTGCGTGCACGTGCCGCTTGATGCCAAACATACTGAGCTTCAAGAGACCGTAGCTGTCGATGTGCACAGTCTGCGTGCTCAGCATCCTATCGACGTGACGGTGTCCCAACA
>JAASFN010000715.1:0-14953 GCA_023333795.1 Globisporangium rhizosaccharum | reverse complement strand
TGCATACTTAGATCTAAAGGCTCACACCAAAGGGTGGAGCCGCACATCCGACTCAAATGAACAGTTACAATTTGGAGCACTCAAACCAAGTGTCTTGTTTTGCTTCCGTCGTTACGACTGGAATCCTTGCTGAAGGTGTTCGCGCACGCTTCCTCACAACTGTGCTGCGTAACTCGGACACGTCCGGTTACAACTATCCAGCAGGCGGTCGAGCTCGTCTACGATATGTGCGTTTCACAGCTTGTTCACGTTGCTTTTAAATGCTCGGATGATGACCGCGTCCTGCGGCTGCAGTTGGGCGGTGGTGTTCGGCGATAGAAAGTGGATAGTGAAATTTATGAGGTCGATCTCGGCGCGATGAGCCGATGCGTTGTCGAGTAGAAGCAATACACGACGGCCTTCATGGCGCATTTGTTTCTCGAAGTGCTCAAGCCATGCGCCAAAGAGCTTGGCTGTCATCCAGCCTTTTGGTGCTGTGGTGTAGTCCACACCAAGCTCCTCTGAGCTACAGGAGCCAAAGCAACGCGGGCAGCGCGCGGTGCCAACAAAAAGAAGAGGGAGCTTGGTCGTGCCGTCCGCGGTTGACGCGATCGCGACAGTCAAACTTTTATTCTGCTTCTTGCGCCCAGCAATGTTGGTCTTGGAGATCGTGGTTGTGGCCGCCACGCAGTAGAATAATGCGGATTCATCGAGGTTGAAAACGTCACTGGGCTTGTATTGACTTGTTATCTCCTTCAACTGCGCTCTTCCCTCGTCTACGACCTTCGCTCGAGCTGACGCCGCCTCGCCGTGGACCCGTCGCGTCTTCAGCCCATGCCGCTTCGTCGGCTTCTACGCCCACACATTGCTGAACACCATGTTCTGTAGCTTTTTGTTGCTCGCAGCGTCTGGCGAGAGAGTCATCGCGGCGCGCAGCTTCTCTGCCTTAGCGCGGAGTGTCGTCAGCGTCACGACAGGCAACTGCAATGTCTCGCATGCCGCGACCCACTGCACCACAGCTTGCTCAAGTGTAGGCGATGTAATGGTCTGCGCGGTCTTGCGCGAAGGGCGAGCAAGAGCGACGTCGGCAGGCGCTGGCGACTTGAGGAGCTTGCTGATTGCTGAGCGAGACGGATGCATTGCGAGCTTGAACTCTCCGGCAGCCCACACGCACAGCTCACGCAGAGAGGTCCGGATGCAGTTCGCGATGCTGGCTGATGCGCAGTTTCTGCAGCGCTTTCATGCGCGTGCGTGTGGAGTCCTTGGGCATCGTGTGAGTCTTGTGCGTTTGTGCTTGAGTGGACCAAGAGCTCGAGACCAAAAACCTGGTTAAACAAATTGTTTCCAGTTCGATCGATTTCATCAGGATATTGATTTGCAGTGGTGTTGACCTAGTGTTGACTAATGAAAACAGTGTCTGTAATGACGGAGGACAAGCGACGACGGACCGCTCGAGACGCTCGAGACTTTGCTGCTCATCACGACAAGTGGCTCGAGAGGGGCGGCATTGTTCGCATCACCCTCACAGACATCGATTTGCGCCGAGCGAGACTCGAAGCGGATCGCGCAACTCGCGCCGAGAAGAAACGAAAGCAAGTGCGCGAGAGCATGCATTCGCCAGCGAAGAAGAAGCGGATCCGAAAGTCCAAGTAATGGTAGTGTGTAGTGTTTGGTAGTGGGAGTAGTGGCTACACTCGATGACGACTCGATGAACTCGATGAACAATCAAGTACCCGAGGACTCGATGAACGACGCGAGCTGGAGCGTGAAGGTCCTCATGACCTTGACGTGCGAGTCACCTGTCAGCACGAACAAGCCACTGTGGCCCTTGTGTCCATCGACCAGCCTCTGCGATCAAGGACGCTGCGACGATCAACTCAATAGTGGAAAACTGCTAAAGTCAAGCCACAAGCTCATGATGTCGTTGAAGCGACTGATCTCGATGTGTGTACGATACGATGATGCAAAGCCGTCGATACAAAGCCCGATGTCAACAGAGCGAGCAAGAGATCATGGTGATTGCGACATCACGCCACAAGCAAGTGACGGGCAAGACCGTTCGCATTCGCATCAATCTGCTGTTGCGTTGCGATCCAAGAGACCAGGTCGCTCGAACGCGCTTGTCCAGTAATGTAGAGTCGAGACGTCTCGCGAGAACATCCAAAAGCACGCACGATGCGTCCAAGACCTACGGCAAGGATGCCAAGGTAGAGAGCAAGCTGCCAAGTGGTTGCAGAGTGGTTGCAGATGCGATCGCGTGTTTCACAACGACGTCTAGAAGCAGCGCTTGTCTAGGACTGGGATCGCCGGGATCGCTGTTGTCGTGCCTATACTTGCATATGCTGCTGCGAGGATGTTGTATTGTCTGAAGAGTGCAGTGAAACCGCATCGAGCCTCTCGGAACTGCGGTTCTGGTCTTGAGCCTCTTTAGCTTATGCCTGTGCGACTTGGACCTTGGACATTGAGAACCCACATGTGACAACGGGTCTTGCACCTCGAGTGACCTCGAACGAGTGACAAGCAAGAAGGCACTTGTGACTGAGCACGCCTTCTCTGGCGATCGATCGATCAACTCGACTCTCACGTATGCCCACTACACGGTACTCGGTTGAACCACATCGCTTGCGTGTATGAGATGTTGGTCGGATATGAGAGCTGAGAGCTACGAGCAGTGCGAGATCGCGGCTCTAGTCTTCGCCTCGTATCGAAGGAGCTGTGTGTCGGAGTTCTGTCTTGCGGAAGGAACACACGTCTGCTCTATCAATCGGTCGATCAAACTGAGAAGCATTCGAGTGCGCTGCTACACGGAAACTTCTGTCGCTCCAAACCGCTAGCTTGCATTCGTTAGATGATGATAAGTCGCCGGACGCTGCGCCGACCACGAGCAGGACGTTAGCACACGCAGTGGCATTCGCGCCGTCTTGAGCAGCGTGCGTGGCGCGCGGGTCGGAGATCGTGCAGATACCCTACATGCACACGAGCGCGCGCAAGTGGCCACGACCGGCCGAGCAATTTGCCACGAGTGGACCGCGGCTGGCTCTCTTGCTTCGACTCGCCGGATCAAGAGAGCTTTGACACGTTAGTGACGGATCTTCCAAAGTGCCCACTCGAGGTGAAAGTCCGGACTAGGTTTAACCTTTAAGATAGGATAGCAGTGGCGCTAGGTCGTGGCTCTCGACTTTGCGTCGTTTCGGAGGAGCTGCAGACATGGCAGGAACTGCACACACACAAGCACAAGATGGAGCGTCAGACACTATGGTCGTGGTGATGATCTAGCTATCAGCGACACTGCCAGCAAAAGACACGAAAGAGCAAACGTACGTGCTTGGAGCGGCGAAACTTGGGGAGCGTGTCGCGCTCGAGCATCTTCGTGATCGAGACCTGCGCTGGGACAAAGAGGTTCCGACTCGGGTCGTCGAGGTGTGCGACAATGTCTTTGATGATCGCGCTCTCGACGTTCACTTGGAGCTTCGCTTGCCCGGAGATGTACTTGCGATAGATCTTCTGCGCTCGGAGCTTCAGGTAGCTCTTGTGCGGAATGTCCTTGAACTCGTTGCAGTCGAGCCAGAAGTAGATGCTCTCAGTACAAAAACTGTAGCCCAGCAAGAGCAGCATGTACAGAGAGAGAGCACAGGTGTCAGTGCGTGCCGATAGCGTGTGTGTGCGTCATGTAGACAACCATGTGGACGTACATCTCTTCCGAGAAGAACAAAAAGAGCGCGCGCGTCTCCTGGTGCTCGAGGATGAGCTTCACGGTCACTTGCTCTTCGCTCAGCTCGCCGCCTGCAGTGCCAGGCACGACAGATGCGCGCACACGCGCAGGCGACGTGCTCGGACGACTCGCATAGCTCGTGTCTATGGCGCTTGCGCGGCTACTCCCGCGCACTTGGATGTCTGCACTGGCGCTGCCACCACTCGCAGCGAGCTTGCCGAGTCGGAGCTCGACCGGTGTTATCCGGATCGTGCGGTAGATCTCGCTCTGCTGGAACTTGGGGAAGAGCGTGCCCGTGAAGAACGACACGATCTCGTCCTGCGCTTTGTTGTACATCGCGGGACTCGGGTTGCTCAAGTTTGCGACGATCTCGGCGCGGCACTCGGGCTTGAGCGACACGAACTCGCGCGATGCTGGGTCGCAGAACCGGTTGAACAGCTTCTTCGCTTGGCGCGTGAGGTAGTCGGACGTCGGGAACTGCTGGAAGCTCAGGACCTCAAAGTAGAAGTACAGCTCGTTCGCGCACTGCTCCTTCTCGAGGAAGAGGCGGAAGTGGCGCCGGAGGAAGTCGAGGTCGAGGAACTCGCGCAGCGTGATCTTGGACACGTCGACGTACTCACTGCTGTTGCCACCGCCGCTGCTGCTCGCACTGCCGCTGCTTGCGCCGTGGAAGCTGCTCGACTTGCTATCGCCACTCGTGGATGCGAGTCCATAGTTCGGGAGCTTCTGGAGCGCAGCGAGCATGTCGGCATACACGCGGTGGTGATAGAACTTGTCCAGGACGCTGTGCTCCCAGAAGCTAAAGACGTACTTCTGCGCATCCGCAAACGTGTGCTCTGTTGGCGCCGAGAGCTTCCAGAGAATGTCGCGCCGGACGTCTGCTGGCAGCTCGATCTCGAGCTTCCCACCGCGCCGGACGAACTTGTCAAAGATCTTGCGCGCCTTGCTCTGGATGTAGTGCTTCTGACCGTGCGGCAGGAGCTGGAACTCTGCGACCTCTTTGTAGAAGAACAGCATGTTCTCCATGCCCTCTTCTTTAAGGAAGTCGCGCCAGTAGCTCGCGCCACTACCGTTCAGGATGTCTGGCAAGCTCAAGAGCGGACCCGCAACTGTGCCGTCGTCGTGGTCCAAACTCGCTGTCGCGTCGCTGCCAGGTCCGAGCGCCACGTTGCCGCTACTGCTCGCTTTTGCCACGTTCTCGAGCGAGTTGCGCTTGAGGATCGTGCCGCCGCTCTTCTTGCGTCCGGACTTCGCTGACCGCGCTTGACTCCGCGCAGCTTTGTACGCCAAGTACGCGCTCGTGCTATAGAAATGGTCGAGGTGCGAGTGCACGAGCTCAGCGCTGCAGAGCAGCACAGTGTCACTGAACACGCCGGCGCTGATCGGATACTCGACGATCTCGCGCAAGAGCTTCTCTTTTACGGCGCCGCTCAAGCAGATCTCGGCCTTGGAGCCGTACCGGATGTACTTGGTGAAGATCTTCTGCGCCTGGCGGAGACAGTAGTCGTGGTGCGACCCGTCGTACGACGCACGGAGCTCCGGTTCGTACGCAAACGTGTTCACGAGGTCTTCGAATGCCAGTGCGTCGATGATGAAGAGCAGCGACTCGACCGAGTTGCGCTCCTGGAGGAACTCGCGGAAGATCCGACAGAGCGCCGGTGTGTTCACGATCTCGTTGAGGTGCGAGCGGCGGTCGCCCGTGTTGCCAATGTTCACTTTTGCGAGCCGCGCGAGGACGTTGCGCATCGACGCACTCTTGGTCGCTTGTGTGTACCCGAGCTTGCCATCAGCGCGGACGTACTCGTCAAAGTGCGTCGTCACGACTTCGAGGACGTCGAGCAGCAGCATCTTGAACGCCAACAGCGCGCGCTCGGCGTTCTTGTCCTGGAGATACTGCGCCAGTGGTTCGCGCTCGGCGGCCGAGACCATGGGGAGCTGCCGCAGCGCGCCTTTGGCAATGTACACGTCAAAGAGGTCTTTCATGAGCCCGAGCTGGAACGAGCCGCCGCTCGGGATCTTGAGCAAGTCGCTCATCTCGAGCCAGAAGAGCACGCAGTCTTCGCGGTAGTCACTCGTGTACCGACTGCTCGTCATCTTGGACACGCGGCGCTTGAGGACACTCGCTTCGTCGTCGTCGCGCTCGTGCTCGACCTCGCGGAGCTTCTCCTGGAGCGCAGTGGCTTGGAGGTACGTGAAGAATCCGAGACGCGCGCGCTCGTCGCAGAAGAGCACTTCGAGGCTCACGGTCACGGGCTTCTTCAAGCGCCGCGTCGAACTGCCTGGCTGTTGCTGCTGCTGATGCTCGGGTACTGCTCGTTCGCTGCCTCGATACGGCAATGATGGTCGTAGACTCATATGGCGTCTCACCCCAGCTGCCGTGTCACCAGTCTCTTTTGCAGCTACATCTTGAGGCGCTGGCGATGCGTCTGCTGGACTCGGTTCGGTCGCTGCTGGAGCTGTCGAAGCAGCAGCAGCGGCAGCGAATGCACTGAGACCCGAGCCACTCGGCGGTCGCTTGCCTGGATTGCGCACTGCGAGCGAGTGGGATCGCTTCATGCGGCCGACTGGCGCTGTACTCTCTGTGTTGCCTCCTCCAGGTGCCGCACCTCTTCCACCTTTTGTTTGTGGACCGTTGAGACCCATCGTGCTGCTACCATGCTGGAGTTGAGCAGCTTCGGTCGCCTTTGGACTTGGTGCAGTACCTGCTGGCTGCGGCGCCACGAGGTTCTTCCCTTTCGTCGCAAGTGGAGGTGGCGCTGATGTTGCAAGCGGCGACGCTGGGAGCGCAACTTGGGTCTCATTCGCATGCGGATTGGGCGGTGCGTGGTGGAGCACCGCACCGCTGCTCGCAGGGAACTTGCTCAGACAGAGCCCCATCGAGAGCGAATCGCCGTGACGCGCAAGACAGTCCACGTACACACGCACGACCACACAAGTGTGTGCGCGCAAGCGAGCGAGCGAGCGAGAGGAGGTCCGCGCTCTACTGCTCCGCGTGGTGCATCAGAGTGCTCAAGTCGAGTGGGTTTCTCCTGCGTATTCTTAGGACTGGCTGGAGCCCAATCACAGAGTCGCAGTGTCTTATGGAGTCTTATGATCAAGTCCTTCATGCCTCCAAGTCTTCATGTTCGTCGTAGTGCATGCCTCTAGTGTCAGGTGACGGCGACGCGAGGCGTGCTCCTGTGCCGAGAAGCGGTGTTGTCGAGAGAGCTCGACATGCCCATCATGTTGCCCCAACGCAATGAGGTGCTCTCGTGTTGCCAGATTGCTCAAATACACATTCGAGATTCGTGATAGTATCTCTACCAACTATCGTTGCAATTGATTTGGATGGATTTGTTGATGGTCATGGTCGTGGACACGACATGAACGAGAGCAAGACGAGAGCGAGACGATGGCGCGATGTAAACGTGACGCTAGCACCAGTGTGAAGGCGCACTGTTGGCCAATCCACATGCACAACGCACGAGGTTCGACGCTAGCGAACCCCAAGCACGTATGAACGCACGCTATGTGAGTGAACCGACGGCACACTGAGGAGACGCCGAGGAGACGCCGAGGAGACGCAGAGCTGGCTCGTGCGAGCGCGCGCACGTCGCAGCAACGAGTTCACGCACACAGCAATGAGCAGCAGCTGTGCGACAACGCAGTCGCCAGTGCATCGCGAGCGGCGCAGCGCAGACGTTGACGAAGACGACGACAGTGCGAATAGCAACAACAACAACAGTGCGGCTGAGATGGACAGCGAGCGTGCGTCGGACGACCGCAGCAGCAGCAAGCAGGAGGAGCAGGACGCGATGGTAGCAGACCCTGCTGCGCCACTCCCGAGCAAAGAGAAGCAAACGAACGGCATGAGCGAGGGCCGATGCAACGAACAGGGCGCTGATCCTACAGCTCGACCGCACGTCCGTGTCGAGTCGCCATGTATCGAGGAGGATCCAGCGCCAGAGCCACGAGCAGCGCCAGTGCCAGTGCACGCAGGCTTTGGCATTGAGCGCGGGACGCTCGAGCTCGTCGCTGTGGCGCGCAAGCAGTGGACGCATCCGCAAGAGCTCCCGCTGCCGCTCACATCACCAACGCATGCGCCAATGCTCCGCGAGTTCACGCGGCCGTGGCGCGCACTGCGGCTGCGACCACCACTGAGTGATGCTCGGAGCAAGTCGGAGCTGCTGCCACCGCACCAAGCGCTGCTCAAGAGCTACGAACCGCGCTTCAGCGTCGGAGAGCACACATTTCCGTCAGAGATCGCACCGCCGAGCTTCTTGGACGCGCGCGTGGCGATCGGAGACGCGCATGCGTTCGTTGTCACGGTGCATTTGCGCTTCGCTCTCGGTGCAGTACGTAGTTGCTCGGACTTGGCTAGAGGCGACGTGGTCGTCTCGAGACCTCGGACTGACTGGTGCTGATGCTCACTGACACGATCGCTCGGATGATGCGGACAGGTCGAGCCGCTGTTCTGCCGCCTCATGCTCTACGACACGTCGCTCAGCTGCCGCGTGACAGAGGAGTTCTGCTTCACACTGCCTGGCGCCGTCGACGAGCGTGGTAACGTCGTGCCCAAAGCAGCGTCGGATCCACCAGCCGCGCTCTTCTACGCACTGCCGAACCACCTCCCACAGCATCTCTACGTCGTGCTCAAGGTCGCAAAAGTGCTCGTTGGCGACGGCGAGAGCGCCACGGCGCCGTACGTCGCACCAGAGAAGCTCACGAGCGAGAGCGAGCACCACAAGCTCGTTGACAAAGCTGCAGACTGCTTCAAGCGCCTCGGTCGCTATCGCCAGCCACTGGCATGGGGCGCGATTCCGCTCATGGAAGGCACTGGGCGTCCCATGACGCTCTATCGCCAGCGCACGACCATGAGCGACGAGCAGCGCTTGCCACTCATCACAGAAGCCGTGCGCGGGACGCTCAAGTGCGTACTTTGCCTCGACTCGTGAGACTTGAGCTGGAAGTGGATGCGCTTAGGGACTGACTGACTGCGTGGCGGACTGCTTTGGTGTCTAGAGAGCGCGTGATCCCGTCTGTGTGTGAGTTTGACCTCGAGCGCCTGGATGACCAGCGCCTGAACGAGTCCAAGTTCCAGAGCCCGGTGCGACCAGGACGGAGTCTCCCAAAGACTGGACTGTCGTTAGCACCGACGCTCGAGATCCTCGATCCGTACTCGTGCACTCGAGCCAGTGCCAGTAGCAATAGTAGCAACAGGAGTCTCACGACCGCAAATGCAGCCGAGGCTGCGTCGTCGATAGCTGAATCGACTTGCGTTGCCGACCACGCGGCGGATCAGCTGGTGCAGTGCCGCGAAGTGCAGGCGTTCTGCCACGCGTCCATGACGTCGGTGTTTGGGCTCACAGGCTGCGGACCCGTCGCCGTGTCGTACGTCAACGCCATGTACGTGTACCCGATCCACTTGGAGAAGTTTGCGTACCGGAACATTGCGATCCGCGTGCAGCTCTTGCAGCACGAAGTGGACTTTGTCTGCGGCATGGAGGACCTCGAAGCCCACAGCGCCGTGCTCCCTGCTGTGTACGCGTCCGACCAGACGGTCGTGTTCGCTGCGTGCACGCTCGTGAACTACCACCAGAAGAACCCGCAGTTTGAGACCGAAGTGAAGCTGTGCTTGCCCGAGCGCCTCACGCTCGCGCACCACGTGCTCTTTACGTTCTACCACGTCCACTGCAAGAAGCTCCAGCCGACGCAGATGCAACAAGAGCTCGTGGGCTACGCCACGCTCCCGCTCCTCCAGAAAGACGGCACGCTCTTGGCCGACAACCACTACGTCGTCAATGTCTTCCCAGCGCCAATCACGGCGAAGTCCGCGTCGTCGTCCACTGGCGGCGTCATCTCGCTCCCACCTGGCTACGTCGCAGCCGCGCGCGACACGGCGCTCGATAGCTCCAAGACCACGCTCGCAGTCCGCACGCGCGCGCTGTCGTCGATCCACAGCCAGGACCGCGCAGTCGCTGCGTTCTTGCAGCGCTTTCACGGGACTGCGCCACTCTCGCCGCCGCTCTCGCCGCCATTGTCGCCAGTATCGTCGTCTGCCACAGCAGCGTCGTCAAGCCTGAGTGACGACGACGTTGTCGTGAACAAGTTGCTCGGTCTGCGTCTCGCGAGCACAACGAACGTCCGGTACTTCCTCTTCCCGATCGCTTCGTTTGTGCTCGGGTACCTCCGCTTTGGCTCGCCAGTCGTGCGCTGGGCGGCGTTCCGCGCGCTCCTCGCTGTGGTCGAGAAAGCGTCGTGGACGCCGCATCGGTCGCTCAAGCAGCACGATGTGAACCAGATCCTCCACAGCTTTGTGCACATTGTGTTTGACGAAGACGCGATCGCACCGCCGCCTGGAGCGCCGGCGAGTGCGGACGCAACGCGACCACATGCGATCTTCCAGGCACTGCTCATGGAGTGGCTACTTGTGCTCCAGGACACGTCGCCAGTGGACGACAATGTCGAGACAAAGCGCCTGTCGCTCGCGTACTCGAACTTGCTGCTCCAGCTCGTGCTCAAGTCCATGGCCATGCACGCGCCTCGCACGCGTGCGACTGCGCTCCCGCGCGTACTTGCGCCTGACGACGACGCGCTCACAGAGAGCGTCCTCATCGAGCTTGTACGCTGCATTGGGACAAACGCGCACGGTCTGCTGCTGCAGAAAGAGGTGAGCCGGAGCGTCGCATCCTGCTGCCGCGGTCTCTTTCTCGTCGTGCGCAACGCTGTGCCCGCGCGCGTGATCGCGCAGTACGCGCAGTGGATCGCTGCGAACCAGCGCGACGCGAACGTGCTCGTGCACATCCTCTTTCCGTTCCTGCGCCTGCTCATTGACTTTGAGTTCTTCGCTGTCGTGAACGGCGCGCAAGTCATGAGCGCTCAGCGCACGCGGCGGTCCTCGTTGTCCTCAACGTCTAGGACGCTCGACTGTATTTCGCCAGTGCGCACGAACGCCTGGCTCGCGCAGCTCGTGCTCGAGCGCCTCGTGAGCGTCGTCGACGAGCAGCAAGAAGACAAGATCCGAGGCGACGCCGTGCGTTTGCTCCGGCGCATGTTTGTCGCGCAAGTGTACAACCCTCTGCACCAGAGCAGTCGAGACCAAGAGACGATCGCGCTGCTCTACTACCCGTTCTTTGCGACGTTTGCGCAGTTCACTGCCGAGAGCAAGCTCCTCGGGAGCGGCAGCTCTGATGCACTGCCGCCAACCACCAGCAGTGGTGACGCAAGTGACAAGAGCCACGAGCTCAAGAAAGAGCTGCTCGTGTGCATCGTGCACTTGCTCAGCAGCGTCTCGACTGAGCACCTCGCGCTCTTTTTCCAGCAGCCGGACGGTCATGAGACTGCGAGTGGCGCGGCGCAGACGCACGAGAGCAGCAGCAGCAGCAGTGATGGTGATAGCGGCAGTCGTTCGCGCGCAGTTGGTGGTGTACCGCTCAGTCCCACGAGCGCGCTCATGCAGTTCCGCAAGATCGTCCAAGAGGTGCGTTTGCTGCAAGTGCTTGCTCGTGTGGCGCTGTTACTGACTTGGCGCTTGATCCACTGACGATGCCTTCATGCAGCAGCAGCACGCGACGACAGCAGACGCTTGTCCCAGTCTCACAAGCGCAGGCAGCAGCAGCACGCAAACGACCCCGTCGCTTGGTGGCTCGAGTCTGCATGATGGCACCTCAAAGAGCGAGCGTCGACGGTTTGACGAAGTCCGCGTCCACGCCTGTCTTGCGCTGATCCGACACGCCATTGAGACGTTCTTGGTTGACGAGCCAGCGACGGCAGGCGGCTTGCTCTGGCAGCAGCTGCTCTCGCCCGACTTGGTCACGCGCGAAGGGCGACTGTCGCTCTTGGACATTGAGATGCACTTGAAGCACCGGCGCATCAGTCGTCAGCGCAACTCCGTCTCGACAGACGCAAACACCACCAGCAGCGTCAGTGCTGCGTCAGCGGCGTCTGCGCTCACTCCGTCTACCTACAGTCTCGGCCGCAACAGCGGCACAGGTGGTGCGGCCAGTAGCTTGCGCAGCCCAAACCCAAAGCTCCTGGCGACTGGCACCAGCGCAAGCAGCGGGCTTGGATCGACTGCGACAGTCGGGACACCGCGCGTTGGGCCGACCAAATCGCTGCCGCACAGTTGGGGCAAGGCGTACGCGAGTGGAAGCAGCAGCAGTAGCAGCCAGCGACGCACGTCTGGGAGTCTCAGCTTGGATGGAAAGCCTGGTGCTGCGCCAGTGACACACTCTACGAGCGGTTCATCGACGTCGCTATCGTCTAGCGGCACTGGACTAACTGGCGTTGGTGCGGCGTCAGTATCGTCTGGCGCGACAGCAGCTCCGAAAGGCGACGACGACGCGCCAGAGGACTACGAGCCGCAGATCCGGACTGTGCACCGCATCACAGCAGCTACGACGCTCCGAGCGCTGCGCACAGCAGTGGACCAGTTTGAGTGGGTCATCCGTTTGATCGAAGTGCCGTTTGACTGCAATCGGCAGGTGCACGACGCGTCGAGTCGCAGTGGCGATGGTGTCACTGTTGGCCACGCGTACGCACTGCTCGGGTCACTCACCGACCTCCTCTCGCTCCTCATCCGTCGTGCGAACGCGATCAAGACGCTCTACAGCAACATGGACGGCGCGATCGCCGAAGAAGACGCTATCGAAGGTGACTCGGACGACGACGACACCAAGGACGCGTGCTTCCTCACAGACCTCTTTGCGTACGTCGAGACATTCGTCGTGCGGTTCCAGCGCGCGCTCTTTGCCTGTCGCGTCGCACACCTTCCGCTCATCTACGACGAGTGCCGCATGGAGCTCTTGCTCACGATCGCTGCGACTGGCAAGATGCTCGTAGTGCGACAGCACGCTGCGAAGCTCCTGTGCAAGCTCCTCGCGCTTTGCTTTGAGCAAACAGGGAGCTTCTCGCTCGTGAAGCGGCCGATCTACACGGTGCTCTGCCGCGTCTTCTTTGCGAATCCGAGCGCGCCGCTCACGATCGCGACAGAGGCGCTTCGTGACGCGATTGAAGAGATGCGGCAGCAGTGCGCACTCACAGAGATGGCCACGACGCCAGCGTTTGGGATTCTGTTCCGCGAGCTCGTGAACGGTCTCGTGACGCAGATCAAGGTGTTTGAGATGTGGCAAGTCGCTGTGGCGCACCCGCACAATGTGCGCGACTACGAGGAGATCGAGGACGGGCTGTACCGGATCATGCGCGCCATTTCGCCGTTCTGGCTCCTCGAAGAGAAGAAGCGCTGGCTCGACGCGCTGCTGCAGCTCCACGTCACGCGGCGCAAGTTTGCCGAAGCTGCGTACTGCAAGCTCGAGGGCATTGCGTTCACGCAGCAGATCGTCCAAGACGCTGACCGCAGCGCATTCGTAACGTGGCACGTGCGCGAACTCGTCCTGGCGCGCGAGCTCGCCGAGTGCGCCGAGTGGCTCGAGATGCAGATCGACCTGAGCGAGCAGCTCCTCGCGTGCTTGAAAGCGCAGCGGCGCTATGGCGAGTACACCGAGACGCTCAAGTACCTCGAGCGCGTCGCGAGTCAGCACGCCGAGACGGACGCACTGTCGCGTGGCAGCACGAGTGCGGCGTTTGCGTTCTACCGCGTGACGTACGCCGGCGACTGCGTCTCGCCGCAGGTGTCCAAGCACGAGTACATCTACAAGCGAAGCAAGTTCCTGTCGCTCGGCGAGTTCGTCACCGAGATGAAAGCGACGCTCCGGGTCAAGTATCCCATGTGCGAGCGCGTCGACGTCGTCCCAGAGTCCAAGCCGCTCATTGGCGATGACCAGCCAAACGTTGTGTTCATGCGCGTGACGTCTGTCGAAGCGACCACAGCGCCACTGTCCAGTAGCGCCAGTGGCAGTGCGAATCGTAGCGGAACAAAGAGCGACACCACGGCAGCGCCATTGACCGAGTTCAAGTTTGCGATGCCGTTCACACGCAGCGGTGCGTCGTCGTACGGCGCGACGCGCGAGCAGATGAAGCGCATCACGTACCTCTCTGTCGCGCAGCCGTTCCCGTGCGCGCTCACGCGCCAAGTCGTCGTCGCGCGATGCGACGAAGTGCGATGTCCGATCGACAATGCGATGGACGACATCCGCAAGCGCTGCGCGTTGCTCACAGACGAAATTGAGAAGGAGCGGAGCGGCCACACGGACCTTAAGACGCTCACGCTCGTGCTCAAAGGCAGCGTCGACACGCACGTGCACGGCGGGATTCCAGAAGTGATCGAGTCGTTCCTTGCGGCAGCGCCAGTCGCCAGTGCGGCGAGCAGCAGCAGCACTAGCACACTCAACATCACGACAGACGTCGCTGCTGCTGTGGTGTTGCCACCGCTCTTTGATGCGCGCGGCGCAGTCATGCAGCACGACGCGAGCATGCGCAAGCGCCACGAGCTCGCAAACGTCTTGGTCCACTTTCTCAAGCTCTGCTGGCAGTGCCTCCTCATCAGCCGCGAAGCGTTTCGGCGCGCTGCAACGGCGCTCATTGCGTCGCCATCGCAGCACTTGGTGCCATTGCCACCGCCACCGGCGCTGGTCTCGTCGTCCACTGCGTCCGGCATTGCAGCAGGAGCAGCAGGCGCGTTGTCGTCACCGTCCTTGCTCTTGCAGCTTGCAGCATCTTCGCCGTCTATGGATCTAACGGCTGCAGTCGTGTCGCCATCGTTCCCAGCGAGTCTGCGCTCTAGTGCCGATGCGTCGTCCCACAGAAGCAGCGTGTTGCTGCCACTCACTGCTGTCCATGACGACGACTCGGCGCTGTCGCTGTCGCCGCTGCAGCTCGAGTTTGAAAAGAGCTTTGCGTCGCTCGTGGAGCTCATGATGAGCAAGGTCTCGTTTGCGTACGCGCGCGCAGGGGACGTGCCGCTGCTGCTCCAGCAGCTGCAGCTCAAGCGCATGGGCTGCTGCTCGGCATCAGCAGTTGGGACAGCAAACGGCAGTGCGTCGTCAGCCCAGTCGAGCGGGTCGTGAGCGCCTAGACAACCACAGAGAGAGAGAGAGAGAGAGAGCCAGAGAGATCGCATAGGCGAGGAGTTGCTCGTCTTAGTATCACACATCTGTTGACCACTCGGTCGACTGCTCGCTCGCGTCCAAGGTGTTCGCTGCTGCTGCAGGTGATAGCTCATGCCAGTCGCTGGTCGCTGAGCCATCGTCGATGGGGCCATTGCTTACTCGCTCTTTGGTTTTACTTGGAGCCGCTGAGCAGGAGCTCCTTCGCTTGGTTGATCTTTGTGGCGATGAACGTCGAGCCGCCCGTGTCCGGGTGGTTCAGGATCAGGAGCTTCCGATG